>OMKZ01018720.1:0-12500 GCA_900302535.1 Neoniphon sammara | reverse complement strand
TGACAAAAATTATGCATGTTTCTGTTTATAGCTGTATGCCTCCTAATGATCACTAACTGGGATTCATAGTTACCACCTTTTCATTTACTGCTTTATCACCTATGTATACTATATCACCATCAGTCAATGCTGCCTTTTCTTGCAACACATCCAAATAACAGATAATTACACTCTACATCATGGGTGAGTGACAGGGTATCAACTTAAATTGAGTGAAACAGCTTCATGACCTAGATTTATATCCTTTCGTTTGGACAGTTTAATAATTAACAAAGTCCGCTTTAGGATGTCACATTAGCAGACCTATCACATAGCTGTCCTTTGGACCACAGGACCAACATGCTGAGAGGCTGTTTCTCTGTGTTGTCAATATTTCTAAAGCTATACTATCTACGCTTTGAACCTATATTTTACTTAAAATTCTGATTCACCTGGACAGACACTGACATTTAAGCCGACATGATAGCTGTCAGTCTCTGATCCTCTTGTGATGTGTTTTCCCCAGCAGAACAAATTCCACATAACCATGTCACAGATACATCATGATGCTTCCTGGTTATCTTGGGTGACATGGAGCCAGAGCTGAGCTGAGTTCTCAGATTCAGTTGCTCTTTCCAAATGTTAGGTTACGATGCCTGTTTTTCTTTGCTTTCTTTCTTTCTTTCTTTCTTTCTTGAAGCATTAATGGTCATTTTACTCTGAGCAAATGACCCATGAATTATCATAAATCACCCTTTAAAAATAGCTGTGTATTGAGGACTTTCACTGCACTTAATTTCCCAAAAGGTCAGTGTCTCGGGGAAAGTTGCTATGACCTCTTCTGCTAAAGTTTCATCTGGTTCAGCTGCAGCAACGGGTTAAACAGTGCTTTTCAGTGAACAATGTTTTGCCACAAGCGGCCCAAACTTATGTGGCCCTAGGGGTTTGGATCTCTGACACTGTGGTGCCCTGGCATTGACACTGGCATTTCCAGTGGGTTTGGCATAACTCCCAGCATGTGCCGTGTGTATGTACAGTCTCTTTGGCGCTTCTCTTTTGTCTGAGCCCCCTGAGCCTATAAGAATGTTTTGGAAACATCCCTTTAGCGGCGAATGGACAGCTTCACTTCCTTCCCATGCACTAAAATAGCTGTCAGAGTTGTTGACATTGTGCTTCTTTGACACTACCAGTGTAATGTGTGGTGCAATTTTGGGAATAGACGTGTTAGACCTCATGACTCAGTTTGCACTTCTTCTTTAATGTCTATTATTGTTCATTTCCTGATTGGAACTGAGAGAACCAAAGCTATGAGATCAGCATTGAAGTAAGCATCTACTCACGTCTACTTGAGTAGTGAGTCATATGGGGATTGATAATGCCATTGATGGATAGCAAACCATCGGTTAACCCCATCCTTCTACTTTCTTTAACTTCCACCTCTGTTCAATATTTCATTTGCATCCATTCTAATTGCTATTCAGATTGAGAGAAAAAACAAACAGCCCAGGCCTTCCTCTGTCTACTTTGCTCCAGTCTCTGGCTGTGCTCATGTTTTCCTGTTTCGGTGCTGCACCTAGGCAACAAGGAAGGCGTGCAGAGCTTTCACACTGATGTCATGATGAGAGAGAGACGGAGATAGGAGTGGACTTGCCATATTTAGGCCCTGTGCTCTGTGCAGCCCTCATAAGACCCACCTTACATGTGACCCAAGAATGGACACAGACAGGAAGCGATTGCTCAGATCCCACGTGAGCCAGATTCCACCCAGGAATACCAGACAAGACTATTACAAGCTCACAGGGAGTCAGCAAAGCCCACGGGATTAATGACACCCCGTCCCTCTTATGGAGCCTGACTGCTCACTGGAGTTTGATGCTCTCTACTTGTTGACTGAGGGTGGCAGAAATAGTGTGTTGATGAAACTGGGGGGGAGAGTTGGTGGTGAGATGATAACACAGTGTTGTGCTGCTGACATGTGCTTATCTGATGTGGTGCAGGAGGTCGTTGTGAAATAGCTGCTGATTACAATGTCTGATGAGTGTTTAGATAACATATTTGAGGATGACTTGAACGCAGCATAGTTCCTGTTGTCTGCTTGCTTTGACTCTGTTATTTTTGCTAATACCCAGTGTTATTTCTTTATTCTATGCTGTCAGCATGGCATGTTGTTGAAAAAAATAACAGATGGGTAACTTAAGTGGGCAATTATTTCAAGAAATTATGAAGTAGGCACTGCACAAAATACCATATTGTTACTGTCTAATTACTGTTTAAGTTGGAGCATCTGGCCTTCTTATTGTAACAGGCAGATGCTTCACTTTTAATGTGTCAAAGGGTGCTTAATTAAGTGTGGAGGCTGCCAGAAAACTACTAAAGAAAGTTACCTGCTCAGATAGTTTTACCTACAGGCTAATCCAAGGGAAGAGGAGGTGATTGCAGACAGTTCGACCATTCATGCCTGTATGAATAATCTCACAACGAGAGAAGACAGAACATGTTGACAGAACTGCTTACTGCATGAGGACCAGTGCGGCCAGGAAGTCCATGCAGGAAATGGACTCTTTAACAGGAAATTTGAGGAAACACACTGGTAGGGAAAAAACACAGCCACCCATGGTTTCAGTATCTTTGATGGCACTTTTTCAGAGAGAAACCATCCCGATAATTTTAGCGCTAAATAGCAAAATATAGAAAATAAGAGAGGATAACATACTTTGAATATCTGGGGTTGTATTTTATTTCCAAACGCTCTATGGAATATACCACGACAGAGCAGCTTTTATTTCTGTGTCAAAGTGGGGACCGCTCAAAAGTGTACACATTTCACTAATCTTTCACTAATCTTTACAAAGGTAATAACTAGCTCGAGTGGGTGGGGATGAGTTAAGTCTCTCAGGACAAGTTATCATGGTTTCGTTTCCGTTTTAAGATGTTAACTGTCTTGCTGATACTGACTTGTAGCTCCTCTAGGCTCTTTCCAAGTCTCTGAATTGATCACGAGGCCTCCACCGCACTGAAGAGTCAACCAGTTCAAAAAAGGACACACACTTTCACATTAGGGTTAGAGCAACATATCAGTTTGGTGATATATTGCTCTGATATTGGCCTTGTATTAAATGTCACACTGCCCAGTCATGTTGCCCACCTCGCAGTATGGTGGTTTCTTCCCCGACCACAGCTACATAAAAACCTCTGCTGTTTTCTATCCACATTATATGATTTATAATCAGCGTTTTTGTAAATTACTTCTTCATTCAGAGGCAGTAATATATCCTCAAGTTTCTCCCACCATTGAATAGATGTGGTCAGTCACCCTGCCTGAAGAAAGAGCTTTTAACCCTTTTTTTTTAGTTTGGGTTTCAGTGGAGAGTTTAGGGTTTATAATGCTGTTTCAGGCTTTTCCACCCGGACAGCACCCTGACATTCTCAGGAAAACAGAGAATACTTGTGAGCTTTGGGAATAAAAATGATCAAATTGAAAGATATTTAATGCTGGCAGCACAAAACATCAGCTGTCGGCAGCTTTAGCACAAAAACATTGGTAATGTTACTTGCCCTTAACAGTCCCATATCTGACAAACCCTATGTCAGACTGAAAGTATGTACAAGGTTATGACAAAACACCACAATAAACCTCCACAAACCTCAAACATAATATGATTCGTCACAGTCGCAGAGTACTTCCACTGTGGTCTGAAAGAGCCTTCGTCTCAAACAGAAAAACTTGAACCTGAGGCGGTATGAGGTGCAGCCTGGGTGGGAGTCTCACTGGGTTCCTAGTGATGATTTAATTGCCCAATCACTCTTCACAACCCCATGGGTATGATGTCATCACTGTGGGCCATTATAAATGGATGAGACTGTGACTTTGCATAGCGTTGCTTCAGGCCCTCTTAGTGCTTTCACAAAACAACAGCTGCTGTGTGACTACCTTTGTGCCAGCTGCATCAGAAAAGAAAAAACCCTCATCAGTGCGGTTCCAGTCTTCATCATCCTCCTCCTCACCACCACATCTCTTTGTCAGCATGACACTAAATGATGCTTTGCTGACTACTGGGTCACATGGGTAGCCCTGAATTGTTAAATGTGCTGTTTTTACACTCCCACAAACTCTTTAATTGCATTATCCTGGCTTAACTGGTCATTGCAGATATTGTTTTGTGGTGTTTCTCTCCACAGTTGTTATTACGTCCCTCTGTTATTATTGCTATTGTACAAACTTTGGCAGCTACATAGGCAGTTTTAGGGATTGTGTACTTGCTTTGAAGGCAATGATAAGTGGGCTATTTTAGTCTTGGTGTTGTTGGGGCAATATCAGTGGGTATTGTTAATAAAAAGGTTATTGTGTTCCCCAGATCGCCACCTTTTCTCTTGCATTTGCAGCAACCTTTTTCAAGAGTGGAGATTAATTCAACCCAGTCTAGCTTTTTGTGCCTTGACCTATGGATAGATAAAACTGTGGTGCTACAAAGGTCACAGCAGCTGCGCTTTGTTATGGTCGATGCGCAGAAATAGTTACACTTGTACTCCACTTGTGCGAAACTTTCTCTGTACAGCTGACTCTGGAGTCCAGTGTAATTTATTCGGGAAATTTTTTTATTTGGACTGCCCGATTTTAATATTCCAATTAGTAGTTTAATATCAATTTTGTATCACCCAACCCTAATCCTAACCCAGATACAAAGTTCATAAGTAAGCGAATAGTCTATTGATACATATACTAAGTTGTATATTTACATTGGACAGATAGACATGAAGTATCTTTATTGACACTGGACAGTCCAAATAAAGTGTGACCAAATGTGGGTATCCTAATCTAAAATCTCATGTGTACGTCGCTTTGGATAAAAGCATCTGCTAAATGCCAACTGTACCTGTAACTATCTCCTACTGAATATATTTCCAAGTCAATACTATTCCTAAATATTGGGAATATTGCAAGGAAACAATTTATTTAAAGACCCTGTCCTTAATCCGCAGGCCTCATGCTTTTCATTTGGAAATTGCTGGGTAGAGCACAGTAAAATAGATCTGCATTTTGAAAAATGTTTCTGATAACCGTTACACCGCAGTAAGGTGTCCGTCTTTATTTGTTTCAGGGCTGGTAAAAATCAAAGAAGCAAATGACATTGAGATGAAGTTGAATGAGGTGGAGAGGCTACTGAAGAACGCCATCAATATGCCATGGAAGGTTAGTCTTTTAAGTCCTACTTTTCAAACAATATCACTATTTTATAAAAATATTCAGTCTGTCCATCGAAAGATGAGTTCGAGACCTCTTGTCCATGGGGATCACTTTTTGGCTCACAGGTAGAGATTCCTTTGTGGCAAACTCTTGGCTGTATGTGCTAAATTTTTCAAAAACCTCGCTCTGCAGTATTCCAGGTCAGAGGTGATGTTAACTTTCTTTGAGCGGTCACCGTTGGACCAGGTGCTAAGGAACGACAAAGTCCACAGAATTCAGCCTTGCTTTCAGAGTCCAATCAAGATATCGGGTAGGTCTGCAGTGCTCTTGTGAAAACACAAAGATGGACCTATGCACTGATCATTATTGAACCTCTACAGTCACTATTGACCTCCATTATGTCACCATGATTGCTCTGTGTTTTTTAGAAATCATGCGGTCAAATGGTTTCTGTCTGGCTAATACAGAGACTATTGTATTTGATGAGAGACTCCCCGAGGAAAAAGAGAGACCTTCATCTACTGACTCCGGGGAACATACGTGAGTATCAGGACGACACATTTAACCTGTTCGTTACTGTGACTCTCCCTACTTTTTCCTGTCTCTGTCCTGTTCTGTCTAGTGTCATATTGACCTTCTCATATGCATATTTTCCCCACAATATGAAGGTCTCTATGTTAGCTTTTGAGTGTGAATGCTGTAGTGTGTTTGAAATTTCTTGAATGCATAGCAACCCCTAGGACCTTCCACCCCCCACGTACACAGTAGGAAGTGTGTCTGCACCTCTTCCTTCCCTGGGTGTGTGAAGGAAGCAGAAAAGGAACAAACTGCTTTTGGTCTTTTACACAAACCTAGACTTTTCATCACTCTTTAGTAGGAGAGAGTTTACGCTTTGCAAAGAAGATTTATAATGAAATTCTCTTAGAAATAGAGCCTCGTCAGATTAAGCATTGAGGTTGAATTAAACATTGGTTAACACTTAACACAAGGCCTTGGTATTCAAATCAAACACATTAAACTTTTAATGATTTGGTTAGACAACACACGTTCATCCCGTCCATTGATTAATGTGTCTTTAATTCCCTTGCCAGGTATGAGGACGGAACAGAGTTCTTGCCAATGGAACCAGAGTTGTGTGATGAGGAAACAGAAGCGTACGTCACCAACCTGTCCTACTACCATCTGGTCCCATTTGAAACTGATATTTTGGAGTGAGGAACTTAACAGGATACATGCTGGTGAAAGGACATTTGATGCTGTCACTGAGGAACACACATGCCATTAAATGGAACCTAGCTATGCAATGCCCTTTTCAGTTTTTAAGGGGAACATGCTACACACAGCTGCTCAAGTGTCATGCTGCTGCTGCTGCTTTTTCTAGCATTTTTTCCAATGTAGCTTTTCTCCAGCTGGTTTTGGACTTGTGTGGATTCCCAGTACGCCAAAAGACTGAACGAGTGCAACAACAGTGCCACTGTTATCCTTTGTCTTTCGCCACTTTATGTGATGTCACCAGTGTGCCTCATCCTTAGCCTTACTTCAGTGTCTCAAGTCAAAACAAGATGGGATTCTTTTTAGACTGGCTGTAGAGGGCTTTGAGGTGATGTAACCCTCCCCCTGGCAGCCATGGTGGAGGCCCTCAGTTTTTGGGCAACAGTGTCTGAGAACAGCTGTTTGTTTTTCTAAATGCAAACTAGGTCATCTCTAAATCATCTTTGGGATCTTATAATTTCCCCACCGATATATCTGATCACTTCTGTTTTAGATAATGCCTTCTTGTTAGCCAGCAGCTAATGGTAGCACATCTGTGTTCCTAGGACCATATGTTCCCATGGTCCTATATTTCCCCCATAACAGCTCCGTGTTCTCCCAATCCTAGGTTCCCTTAACAAAACAAGAAGAATAATATCCATACCTCTGGTGCAGTAAGTAATATCTAAAATGGAGCATAATCTGCAGAGCTAGTTCAAACAGAAAACTCGAGACTCGTGCTCATTCATATGAGGAGTGTATATCTGCTCAGTGCTACACCCCTTTGCAATAAGGCGGTCTATTTAAGCTGCCTTCACCTTGCATCTATCTTTGCTCTCCTGCTCTGCACTGCTGCAAACTCTGCTACTGCCTGTGCTGCTGCTGCACCACTCATTGCCTGCTGCTTGGGTGGGTGGTGTGTGTGTGTGTGTGTGTGTGTGTGTGTGTGTGTGCGCGTGTGTGAGTGTGAAGGTGGGGGTGGTGGCTCTGTTCGTGTAAGAGCCTATACCACACAAGTATTATATTTATCTGCATGCATTCAATAAACTTTTACATGTGAGTTGGCTGACTGAAATCGTGTTTATGGACAAGCTGCTCCAAAAGATTTTTATTCGAACATGCGTGTTGCACATAGTTGATAAACACAATTTCAGATACTGAATCAACCAGATTATGCATTTCTCTAAATGTACCAGCGTTCTGGACATTACTCTCCTTTTTATGTTGAGGAAACAGGATTGAGGGAGCATGGGGCTGTTTTCACCGTGATAAAAAATTACATTGAGGGAACCTAGGGCTCTGGGAACATAAGACTTTAGGAACATATGGTGGCCTCCTAGCGAACCCGCACCATCTTGAGAACATATTTGTACATTAGCTAACGTATCTAGTAGAAGCAAATATTAGTGTTAGCAGTGGCTAGCAGTCACATACTAACATCAACATTGGTTGCTTTGCTAAATTAGACTGCTGGCTCATTATCTAGCTAATAAAACTAAAACCCAAAGTTGGGTTTTCCCTGAGCAGTTTATTCAGGGAACCTAAACAGATTGTTCAGATTAACTGAGCTGATTTTTCCTGATGTATTTTGGAATGGAGATAGAACCAGAGTGAGAAGACAGTTTACTGTGTAACAGCAACCTAAACTTGGAGGACAAATCTATCTTCTTGGACTGTTTACTTTTATTTATATCCTCACTGAATCGACCTTCACCTTTACCATAACAAACTTTTTCTGATATTTCTATTTGTAGCCCAGGTTTATTATACATCTATCCCCTGGACCTCCATGATGGCGCCAGGCGAGGTTTCACGGAGATTTGTGACACAACTGCAATGCCTCTATTGTCTCCTCCTTCCAGCTGCTCTCTTGTGTCCACACAGTGTTACCACTCTGGTGTTTTCTCCTGTGTGAATGCGGTGTCATGAAGCTTTGTGTATGACCGTAGTTTATGGTGCAGTTTTAACCAGCATGTGGGAACGTTTATGTCTGTCCATTTTGTTGCTGTGATGTTCAGTTGGTTCTTTAATCTGAAAGTAGTCTAAGATTCCTTTAAAATTGGATTTTGTGTTTTCATTCTCTGGCAAGAGACATAGAAGCATGTGCAAACTATCTGTCACGAAACCTGACTTAACAGAAGTCATAAGGGTGACTGCAACATGCTTGAAATTCTGGCCCAAACCATCCTTATTTAGCATAAAACAATTAACCAAGAATCATGAAGCTCTGACACTTATGGAATTTGTTTAGCATCAGTAGTAGATTAACTTTTGATGGTCATATGGTAATAACCAGTTAACCAAACCATGTATTTGTGTTCTCTTGAGTCCTAGACTACTGTCAAAATTAATGAATATTCACACTGAACAAATGAAATGTCTTTGTGTGATTATTAGGCTGTGACGAGAGATTTCTTCCAAAGTGAGGACTTAATGCTGCCTGTTAGGGATTTGATGAGAATGTTTTTTTTTCATGCTTTTGTCTGGATATTAAGTTAAAATGTAACTATTAGATTTTAATGTAGCATGTTCTTTTTTAAATTAATTTGATATATTAGAGTCAAAGCCCATTAATGTGTTGACATTACTGCAATAACTGAATCATCTGAGTTCTGTTGTTGCCATACAGTGAATGATAAAATGGAGAAAAGAAAGCTCTGTTTTGCCGGTGAATTGAGGCCATATCTGACCCACTGTGGTGCAAGACAACATGTGAGTGCGTTCACCCAGACAGCTGACTGCAGCGAGTGTGGGAGTCTACTGCTCGGCCTGCAATGGGGGAACAAGTCCTCTCTTTATCTAAAGAAAACAAATGGCCATGCTGTGCTGAAACATTCTATAGGGAAAGTGTCTGAATTAGGCAAAACGAGTGAAAGTCATGTCTTTTGTGGGTTTTATGGCTGTACCCACTAAAAGAGGGTTTTCTGTAATTGGACTAACTTGTGGAGCACCTTTTGCTTTCCTTGTAGCATCATTTAAGAAACTGTGGAACTCAGTGGAGCATCACCCATGTTTTGAATGAATATTTAAGATAGAAATACATATTTGTATAATTGTAGAGACGTCCAAATGGATTGGTGTTCTTAGATAGTTTTCTCACTTTGACTCACTTTGACCTTTTTTTTTTCCAGAGCTAACAGCTTCTGTCCAGTTTTCTGCCCCTCTAAACACAAAAGCACTTGACTCTCACAAACTTGGCACATGGGCCCTCTCCAGGACGGCCCGCCGCATGAATCTATTTAGTAACACAGTCATGCTCACCATTCACCCCGTGAGAAAGTACAGCTCTTTCTCAGGGTGTGAGGCGATCCCACTCTTTTTGTTTTCTTCTCCATTTTCTCCTGAGCAAGAAAGCTTAAATTGGAGGAAAAGATACATGATATAGACATTCTTTGGACACAAAGTTTTCTATTGAAAAATGATATTGAATGCTTTCTGGTAGAAAGTGGGACAGTATGATCGCAATGATTAGTGCGATTGAATTTATCTTGCTCCATTCTAAGATGAGACTGGAGACTTTATCATTTTTATATCAAGGTCAAATGTTCTCTGCATGGAACTGCTTTATGTTTGTCATAACATATGAATTAGAATTTAATGGTCAAGAATCTATTAAGACCTTCTCTCTCTGTTCCAATATGCATTTTGCAGGCTTAGTCATTGCATTATAAATACTCTGTCACAGTTTCCATGAAGTTATGACTAAATGGTACTCATCCACATTTGTTCAGTGTAAGGGGAGCGGCTAACGAAGTGCTGCTACTCCTCTTTTAGTGAATTTTTGAAACATATCAGTGTGTTCATCTTGCCAGCCATAGATGTGATGATTCAGAGGAGGACAGTATGATTATATTATAAAAAAAAAATACTATAAAGATTTTATTTATTTTTCAAGCAGCAGTATCACAGTGTAAAGCTAACCATGCTCTTCCTTGTAATCTCATGTTTAAATGCTTATATGGCCATTATGTGTATATATGTATCAAAAGGGCTGAATGAACATAATCTTTATTATAAACCTTGGAAATGAAGTATATGTGATAATATGTTTGACAACCCTAATGATATCCAGACAGTATTAGATAAGACATTCATTAAACAAATTAATAAATATGTTTTAATAAGAAAATATGTGTTTGTCTGATGGAAATGAGAAATACACTTGTACCAAAGAGAATAAGAGTTCCAGAGGCCAGTCTACAAGCCTTGTACAGTTTTGTTGTCTTTATTATCTTAGAAGGCCACCTTGTGGTGAGTAACAGTAAGCCTTTCAACATCTATTCCACCTAAATTTAGACCTAATTTAAATACAGCAGAATAAAGAATTAAAAACAATTATCTCTATGAATATATAATTGTAAAATTACTTTACAAATTCATCTTTAGTGGTATTATATTATTATTATTATTCCTTATAGTGGTCAACAGTCCAGTCTAACTCTAGAGTAATGGAAAAACATTCTGAGTAAAATCCATTAATATCATTAACAAAGCCAGAACATGGAAAATACGCCTTGTTTATAAAGTTTGTAAAGTTTGTTGGAAATACAAATTTTAATTCCATGCAGCCTTTCGGCTTCAGGATGCTGCGTAATCCCGCGCATGCGCAGAAGGAGAGGCTTTAGCAGCTGCCTGTATTTCCTGCTTGCTGTTTCCATTCGAAGCGATGGCAGAAGTGAAAGCTTCCCTCATTTGTGGAGGTACATACACTTTTTTGGGTTATATTATTGAACGCAAGACTATGTGTGTAATTGCAGCGTCTGTACAGCTGAGCCATAAAGCTCCTGATATTGTTTCTGTAAAACAAAATTCATGCACAGTTAGCTAGGACGACAGTTTAGCTGTTGATGCTTCAGTCATGAGGTTTTGGGCAGGATGGTTGCACAATTGTAACTATATTAAGCTCTTGTTCAAATTGTGATAATTTGCACATGGTCTAATTTGTTGTTTGTTTTGTCACTCTAGTTGTAGTGGCTTTCCTAAGTTCAACGGTGCTTGCAATTGTTGAAGATCTAGATGAAACGTAAGTGATGCACATCTTTGGCTAATTCTCTGGTTAAGTAATGCAGCTTCCTGACTTTATCACATTATTGTCATCATCATGAAGCAGCTTCATACACAAAACAGCAATGGGATGCAAATAAGCGTTTAATTTAATCACTGCATCGTTCTTCACTATTACAGGAGGTGATAACTATTAAAGTCAGGGTTTTTTAATTTCCAATTTGGGCTTATGTCATGCAAAGTTGAACAGGTTGTATGTTCACATTGCATTTCTAAGAGGTGCATTTTTGCAACAAACTGCAGGGTTGTTTAAAGCAGGAAGATGTGGAGGTATTGTTGGTTTAAGTTCAGGTTTTTAGCTCTAAAATGTTTTATATTGCTTTTTTTTCTCACTTCCTGTTTGCTAGTAATTGCTGTCCATGTCAGTCACTGCATTGTGTTTTGTCATGTAACGTGCATCATGTAATTTGAGTTCTTCAGTATACAAAACGTATGCAAACAAACATAGGCAAAGTTCATAGCCTGGTACTGGCTGAGACATAAAAACTGTCATTGATGCTGTTTTCTTTTCGACAGATTTAAAGAGACCAGAGTGGACGATGTCTGGCTGGTTGATGTGAGTCTGTCTTTATACAAACACACACATACACACACACACACATGCAAGCGTGCACTCAGACAGAAGTTGGTCTGGGCCTATTCAGTTCGGCCTCACTCCGTGCCTATTACACTAGTACCCAGCTCATCCCTTGCGGAAGTGGCAGCGGCCGGGGTGGGATGAAGGAGGGCGGTGGTTAGAGGGCGTGTGCAGACTGTGCTCTGTGTGCGTTTAATGAATGAGAAGTCATGCATGTCGGGCAAAGCTAGGGGGCTCGGAGGGGTTTATACTGGAGTTTGTGTTTGGGTCCGTGAGCAAATCTAGCTCCAGCACCCAAAGCTGCTTACGCTCCTAGTTTTGGTGGCAGAGTGAGCCTGGGGAAGTGATGATTGCAGTGACAGCAGTTATACAGGAGTCTCTATTACACTTGCACACAAACAGAAAGTACAGTACATACAGTGCAGGGATAAGTGTGGATATTCA
>OMKZ01018719.1:0-16668 GCA_900302535.1 Neoniphon sammara | reverse complement strand
CGCCTTCTTCTGCCCGTTGGAGGGGGGAAGGGGTTTGGGTGCGGGTGCAGGTTGGGGAGGGGAGGGGTGAAGGGAAGAGATGGGAATCAGCCTTGGAGCTCCTCAAAGCACGTTTCACACACCCGCACTGGCTTCTTGGAGGAGGGGGTGAGGGCGTTCCTGGATGAACACTCGGCACAGAAAATGTTTCCACAATGTCTGCAGTGATGCTGGAAAACAGGTCCGGTTAGGGGAAAAATAATTAGTGTGAAGTCTTTACTTAGCAAATATGTTGAATGATTCTGCTTATGTGTGACTGATGTGCCCTACTGCATATCAACACCAAAGCTGAAGATGTCTGAAATCTCACCTTCCTGACAGTGACAGAAAAGCCCTTCCCACAGGCCATGCAGTTCTGCACCTCGTGATCCTCTGCCCACTTCCTGGTTAGAGACTGCGACTGCTTGATCTAGAGTCAGGACCGATGGCAAGAGTTACGATAAGAGAATGTCTATGGATTCGTGAGATTTCTGAGTGAAGCTGTTGAGCATAAAACAGTCAGACTGCTTTTACTTTATTTATCTTTTTACTACACACTACCACAGTTGGTTAGAGCCGGATGCTCACTGTGATAATGACCTCTCTCAAGCAAAATTCAAGTCTGCAGGGTAGTTTTTGTACCATAATAAAATGTGTCTTGCTCGATAGTTGGTAAAGGTTGTGCACAGTGTAGTATACAGGCTACAACATGAATAAAACTTGAGTTGTCCTGTAAAGACAATATGTTTCTTCAGTGTGTAACTCCAACCACTGACCTGCAGTGACTGGTTCTCTCTGCCCAGCTCTTGCATGGCTGCTGTCGTGTCGTCCAGTTTCCTCCTCATCTCCACCACCTTGGCTTGAAGCTTCTCTATTTCACCCTCACCCTTCACACACCTAAAACACAACCGCAAAACAATGTTGACTTGTGTCTTTAGGGAGGCACAGAGCCCTTCATAAGGGAAATAAAGTGTACTCTCCTATACCAGCCTGTAAAGTAAACATAGTTTCATGCACTCTAATTATACACAAACCTCAATTATGTCATCCAACCTGCAATAGTGCCACTGAATGCCATACAACCACTGTGAGTACCTTAATTTACTTTGAGTCAATATACTTCAACACTTAACTGTATTCAAAACATTTTAAGGCAAAATAAATTTTTCTCAAGTAGTCAGGGATTTTATTTACTGTGCAGTGCTTTATGTAGATAAATGCAAAAGAATATCACAAATGGGCACGCATAAACACACACACACATACAAACACACCTCTCCAGCAGAGCCCGTCTCTCATCCTGGTTGTTCTGGACGGTGGCCTCCAGCACAGCGATCTCTCCCCTCAGCTCATCTGTCTGTTTCTCCAGCTCGCTGACCCGCCGCTGGCTGCCCTGCCACTCCCTCTTTAGCGTGGCCACGTTCTCGTTCAGAGCGGTCACTTGCACACCCAGCTTGGCCTCCGCCTCCTCTCCGCGCTTCACCTGCTCCTCCTTGGCTCGCTTCTCTGCCGCCTTTGGGAGAAGGATGGATGGCATGGATAGTTTCACATAATCAATCTTGACTGACATTTAAGCCACTAATTCAAAACTGCAAAGAGAAACGACAGCATGGATGGAAAGGGCACTATATGGAAACATTTTGCGCCAGTGGATTTGGTGTTTAAGCATACCAGCTGAGTCTGGACCTCCTTGGTTTGGGCAAGAAGCTGCTCCTCTCTCTGGGCCACGCCATCCCTGGTGGCCTGATGTTCTTTCCTCTCCTGTTCCAGAGCAGCCTGCGCTGCCTCCACCTGGCCCTGCACCTCCAGTTTCTGCTGGATCAACAGCTGTTTGGCTTCCCGCAGCTCACCCAGCTCCTGAAAAACAACAGATATCAAAGTGTGTACATAACAGCTGGTTAGGTCACAATTAATAGCAGGCAAGTAAAGCCCTGTTCAGACGGGATTAGTTTTACAGGGGGACGTCAGGTAATTTCATGTATTACAGGCATCCTTGGTGATTTTAGTCCTGTCTGAATTGACCCCATCTGTGTTTTTACAGACAACCTCGCTGATAATTACAGAGCAAATTACCTTCTGTTTTTCATCAAACTCAGACGTCCTCTAATAAATTTAATCCTGTCCAAATGGAAACCTATGTATGGAATTTAAAAAAACAGGTGTTTTCCCATAAAATTTTAATTAAATTTAAAGGAAGCTACTTCAAATCTACAAATTTAAATGAAAATCATCATGGAGTGACAATCAAGGGATACTAACTTTTTTACATATAGAGCATAACTGTGGGTAGGAAATAAAAAGGATTTCAGGATATAAAAGTTACTGACCTTCTCACTCTTTTCCTTTAGTGCTTTGAGCTCAGAAGTCAGTCTGGTGCTGTTCTTCTCCAGGGCAGTCTTGGCTTTGTTCAGCTCCTCCACTTTGCCCTTCTCTTTCTCAAGCTCCTCCTTAGCTAGACCCTGGGTGAGGAGGGACAATTTAGAAGACATGTCAGTCACAGCATACATCATGTCATCTGTGTGTGTGTGTGCTAGTGTGTCTAATGATCTGACCTGTTGTTTCTGGAGCTCCTTCAAGGCTTGGTCCTGCTGTTGGAGCCTCTGGTCTCGTTTGCCCAGCTCTTGCTCCAAAGAGACCCGAGATGTTTTCAGTTCCTGGATCTGAGCCTCCAAGCCTGTCTGGTGGGTCCGGTTAGCAGCCAGCTCCTCCTGGGCCAGGCTCAACTTCTGCTCTGACGTCTGCAGAGAGAGAGAGATCGCACAGAGTCATTCACTGGCTGGGAGGGCAGAGAGTCAAATCATTAAAGCAGCATGCTTTTCCCACAAGAGCCTCTGATACCCTGCTGTATCTTTAATTCAGATAGTTTTATCTACATCTCCTTTTTCCAGACACTCCATCTGGCTACGAAAATATTAGTCGCAAAAACTTGAAACTTGGCAGGCTTACACAGATAAAAGTGTTTCGGCAAAAATTACAACATGGTCCCCCTATGAACCCAACTGTCTACATGACATTTCCTTTAAGTAAACCTTCATCAACCCCTGTGACCCCACCCCATCACCAGATAAACTTACCTTGAGGTCCTGACGCAGCGCAGAGACCTCAGACTCCTTGCCGTAGTAGTCAGACTGCAGCTTGGTGAAGCCGTCTTTGCTCTGCTCTAAGGTCTTCTGAAGCTCTGCTACCTGGCTCTTCTCAGAGTCCAGCTGCTGGCCCAGCCCTGACACCTGGGCCTTCAGCCTGCTCTCCTCCTCAGCCTGGAGACCGAAGCAAAATACACCAACTCACACACATACCAAGTTTCAAGACAGGCGTGACCGTAGTGCAAAGCACTTATGTGGTTCGTATAACGATAGATGTGACCTGCACGTGAATGTAATAGATGGAAATCTTGCTTGCCTTCTTGACATTGACTTCCTGTAATTCCTTCACTTGGCTCTCCAGTTTCTTCCTCTCCTGGTCGAAGGAGCCCTGGGCTGCCTTCAGCTGTGCCTGCAGCTTCTGCATGCTGCTGTCCTTCTCTTTCAGGGCCTCTTGAGTCTTCGACTGCTGCTCTTCTAATGAAGTCAGCTGCATCTTCAACTTTTTCTCTGCCTGAAATTTGTCAACACACAACAGATTTTAAAATGTCCTCTTTGTCAATTTGAGTAAGGCTTCATCAGCGTTTTTAAAAGCTTACCTCTATCATCTTCTCCATCTGTCCTTTGGTTTCTTTCATGTCCTTTGTCATGGCCTCATTGCTCTTAAGAAGCTCCTGTCTGGCCTTCTCATTAGACTTTGCCTAAAGAGTGTTGTAAGATGTGTTAAATAAATATGTTAAATGTGTTAAACCAAAATGAGAGCTGCAGTGCAGTTGTACTTATTTCTTACTCCTTGTTGCAAGACAATTTTACCAATACAGGACAAATACATTGAGCTGATATGAGCTGAACTTGATCCAGACTGCAGCTAACTGAACCTACCGTCTCCTCCATGGCTGCCTTAGTGCTCTTCCTCTCCTTGTCCAGTTGGCTTTGACTCTCTTTCAGTGCCTTGTTTGCCTTTGCCAGGCTTTCTTGAGTAGATGCAAGCTCCTTCCCTTGATTCTCTTTCTCCTGTTGGGCCTTCAGTAAGTCTGCTGCTAAGCCCTGGGCTTTCTTGTCCAGCTCTGCTTGCCGGACCTTCCCCTCCTGGGTTGTCTTGTCCAGATTAGCCTGCAGAGCAGCTTTCTCCTGCTCATAGCACTCCAGACGCTGCTGGCTGTCACTCAAAGTTACTGACTTTTTCTTCAGTTCCTCCTGCAGTGATGCATTCCTTAACAATGGAGGAAGTAATTCAGTACAATATGGAACAAACAAGAGAAGAAAATACTAGGGCATGGTTGTGCCATCACTCAAATCATGACTAGTCACTTCAGCAGTTTGCTCACTTGCAAGTCAAGTTAGATATTTAACAAAGTTGCTCCCCCAGTGTAGTGCATCTCACCCTGTTTTCTCAGTCTCCAGCAGGCGCTGCAGCTCCTTGGCTTTCCTCTTGACCTCTGACATCTCCTTCTGGAGCTTCTGCACTTCTTGCTGTGCCTGGTCCCGTGTTGCCTGCACCTCCACCACCTGTGACTCCAGTTTCTGTCACAGATCAACACACCAGACTCGCTTACGAAAACACAAAAGATACATACTCTGGGCATGAAACACAGTTGTAAGCTTTTAATCTTGACTTCTGTAAAGTTATGCGAAAGATGTCCATCAATGTCTGCATAATAACTTTTAGACTTGGATACCATGTGCACAGAAAGTAAGGTTAGATGGACTCATTTACCATTACCGGCCGAGGACTCCCACACCAAAGATTCATCACTAACCTTACTGAGCCCCTCCAACTGTTCTGTATGCTGTTCTGAGGTCAGCAGTTTGTCTTTGCATTCCTTCAGACTGGTTTCCAACTGGATGCACTGCTCCTGCCTCTCCTGGAGCTTCTTGGCCTGCTCCTCCAACTTCTTCTGAGTTTTACCCAGCTCCTACACAAGATGTTGGGACAGGGAGCATTTGTTGAACAGATCTTTACAAAGCAGGCTCTGTCAGTCTTCAGTGGAGGTCAGTCCTCAGAAATAAGGGGCTCCGTGTTATGTTTTAGTCAAATTTCAACATCAGTAGCCCTGAACAGGCGCTGACCTGCTGCTTATCCTGCAGTGCATGTTGAGCAGTCTCCAGGTGGTTCTCCAAGTCAGCCCGCTGAGCAGACTTGGCTGCTTCTGCAGACAGCAGCATCTCTGTCTTAGCCTTCAGCTAAGAGGAAAACAAAACAAAAAGAAATATAAAAAATATTCTCATTGAAAAACTAAATGTAAAGACAAGATAATACGCTTGGATCAGTCCATATGAACAGATCTTATAGTCTATGAATACATGCAAATAAAAGGTAAGTACACTACTGTATATTATTCAATATATGCTATTTACACATTCCATTCAGACCTGAGTGTCCAGCTGGGCCACCTTCTCCTTGCTTTCTGTCAGCTGGGCAGTGAGTTCAGTGACCGAGGTCTCCAGAGACTGAGCTCGGTCCTGGGCTGAACGCAGCAGGGTCTTCTGCTCCTGGACCTGTTCATGCAGGTTATCCTGGGCCTGCTTGTGGCTCTCTGATTGGTTCTTCAGCTTGTCTGTCAACTGGGCCACCTTTAAATCCCCCAGATACAGAAAAGCTTATAAGCACACAGTGTGATTGATTGTTTCACAACAGTATTCAATGAGTCTTTCTTTATGTTGCTACTTTTTCACATTTCCCAGTGTTTTTTTTCCTCAAATGTTTTGTTTGTGTGTGTGTGTGTGTATCAACCTGTTCCTGTAGTGTGTGGTTTTTCTCTTTCAGCTGGTTGAGCAGTGCTGTCTCTCCCTCCCCGGCCTGGATCTTGGCACACAGGTCCTCTCTCTCTGCCTCCAGCTGGCTCACGATGTCCTTACTCTTCTGCAGCAGAGCCTCCAGGTTCTGGATCTTCTGGTCTTTATCCCCAATCTGACGCAGCACCTGCTCCAGGTCATTCTACAGAGCAAAGGCAAGTCAGCATAGCAGAAAAACTACATAAGGTGTTTTGCCAAATGTTTAATTTTGAGGGCAGTCGCTTTATGTTGCGATTTTATGGTCTGTTTGAAGTATAAATGAGTATAAATAGTATAAGTATAAATCTCCATTCACACCTGTGCAGGCAGTGTTGTTTGGCTGCTATTAAATAACACTGAAAGGTGCAAAAGTAAGAATTTTACTGCCATGTAGCACAAAATGAAAATAATACATCTGCAGGGGTTTGATAGGGTTGTTGATCAATACCAAATAATTTCTGGCTGTCAGAGCTCACTTTCCAGCCTGTGCTGTTTTGAAACAAAACTCCCTACCAACCTAACTGTGTTTCCAACGTCTCATTGATGGAAGATGGTACTACAAGTGAGTGAGCAGTAAACACTTCATTCTCAAGCCATAAAGCAAAGGATGAATCAATATTATTATTACAGTGTTTTCTGTTGGATCTCTGCCCTGAGCTTCCTTCTGCTGACTGCCTGAGGTCTGTAAAAACAACTATTACTTAATCCCTCTTTTATTATTATAATCAGCAGACGATTATTATTGATTAAAACAAAATACTTTTAAAAAATGTGTGTGTTTTCCTTTTAGTTACAGGGATATGTCCACTTCATGTCATGCCAAACAACACCTCTTGGCTGTTTTAAAACTCACTTCACTGCACAGCCTCCTGTGGCTTATTGCTTAATTATATTGTTGACATTGCTGTTCCTCCCTGAGACTGTGAGGGATTTTCTTGGCTGCAGTACCTGTGCCTCCCGCAGTTTGCCATTGGTGTTTTGCTGCAGTGCCTGTAGCTCCTGGTGCTGCTGCTTGGCTTTCTCCAGCTGGTGCTGCAGGTCTGTGTTCTTGCTGTCGCTCTCCTTCAGCTGCAGGAACAAAACACGGAAAAACATGGTCTGAAATACGGGCCAGAAGCCAAATGAACTGAATTACGTCGGCAGAATTTGTGTGATCCTTGAAACTGGTTTCTGCGATGTGTATCTAAATGTTTATTGACATAAATTAAGTAATGAATGAATAAACAAACATACATGTTTTTAAATCCAAATATTGATTGTGCTATCCAATACAGTTATGTCTTATGGTTTTCATATTGATTTTGTTCTTTTGAGGGGAACATTTTTTATTTTTTTATTTTTTAATAAGCTTCTTGCTTTGTGCCTGCAGATTACTGATTGTGTACCCTCTGTCATTTCTTCTTATTTTGTTTTTTTTTCGATCAAGACACTTTATTACTGTTGTTTAAAATTATTCCACTTCACCGTTATATCACTGCAAATAAACTTTGATTCTAGATCAACTGAAAATGTGGATACCTTACAATGCAACCTGAGTATGTTCTTGCATTGGATTTATTTGTTGCACTGTTCTCAATACTTCCCATTTTGTCTATTCATATTTGTATTCTTTTTTCTGCTATTCCAATAAAACAATAATTTATTAATATTTCAACTAAATTGGCCGCCCCAGCAGATCACCGTGCAGACCGCATACCACACATTACTGAGTCTACGTTTTAGCCACAGCAGCCTGGGTTTGAATCCAGCTTGGGGCGTTTGCTGCAGGTCATCCCCTCACTTTCCTGTCTCTCTCCACTGTACTTATCCAACACAGCAGAAATGTCCAAAAGTAATCTAAAAAAAACCCCAAAACAAAACAAAATGTCTACCTGCTCCTCAGCACGGGAGAGTTTGAGCTGGAGGTCAGCTGCTTGCTGCTCGCGATCCTTCAGTTTCTCTCCAGACAGTTGCCTCTGTTCTTTCAGGCGGCCCTGCAACTCACCCAGCTGCCTCTCTGCCTCTAGCAGTTTAGCATGCAGCTGAGGGCAGGACATGGACAGAGAGATGATGATTAAGACAGAGGAACAGAAAGAAGACAATTCTCAGATAAGACTTGAAACCAGTCAGCTAATACAGAAGACAGTCGTGCAGAGTCCCATGCAGCGAGCATCACTCTAACCTTTCAATGAGCAGCCAATGGCTTTATAATAGCTGGCCATTGTTTTGGTAGTTTTGTAATCTTTGCCAAAATGGAGGAAAAGCTCACATTATATGTGTCAGAATTCATATTGGAGTTAATATTGGCTTTATCAGTTCTTCCCCTCAGTTTCATGACCCATACCATCAGAAATAAAATCTGTCTTACATGATCAATTACATAACATTGCATGTTATATTGACCATAATCAACCTCATAAGGTGTTGGTAGTGTTATTCACCACTCTGCCTTGAGATGCACTGAACAGGCAGCTGCACGGAAGCTGCAGACGGAAGCAAATTCTTCACTGGGTTTCAATTAGCACCACTGAGTGTGCTGAAGAGGTGTTTTTCAAGCAGTGAGTGCACTGCACTGAAAGTACAATGCATGTTTTTCCACTAAAGTGTCAAAGGCCCTAAAAGCTGGGTAATATCTGTTTGACTGAGTAATTTGGCCATTTAATAAAAACTAGACTGATGCGAGAATGCCCAAATCTAATTACTATGGAGTCAAATGTATCATTGGTCATGTTGTACTGCATCCACTAGTCTGTGTGTGTGCACTGCGAGTCTTACTCACTTGGCTGATCTCAGTCTGCTGCTGAGCACCTTGACTCTCCTTCTCCTCCCTCTGCTGCTGTAGCTGCTTCCTCTCAACCTTCAGTTCCCCGTGCTTCACCTCCAGCTCACCAACCTCCTTCTTCAACCTGGCCACCTCCTCGCCCCTCTCTCCAAGCTCTGCCTGGGCTTTCTGCAGGGAGGCCTCGGCCCCTGTGGCTCTAACCTGGAGCTCCTGTACCTCCAGCTCTCTTTGATGCAGACTGTCCTGGACTTGCTTCTTGGCAGCCTGCTCAGCCCCCAGACGCTCCTCCAGCTCGTGATACTCTTTCTCTTTGCGTGCCAGCTTTTCAGACAGGCTCTGTGAGAAAAGGAGAGTACAAGTTAACATGGGGCAGATGAGCACAGGCTGCTAAGAGATTTGAGAATTGTGGGAGTCAAAGACATCTCTATCCAGGATGGGTAGACGAGGAGCACAAAAGTGAAGGGATACGAGACACAGATCATTAGGGTGTAAAATGTTCATGAAGGTATGAGGCAGGGCTGAACAATATGGTTAAAAAAAATCTAATTTTACAGATGCTGCAATTGTGATGTGAATCAGAATTTCAGTGGGAATGATAATGTTTCCATCACAATTTTTATTTTCCCTGATAAAACAATTAATTTTTGTTGGGGTCTGTTTTCTTGTGTCAGCAGAATATGATTCATAAGCCTGTGCATCTCTGTAGCAGCACAGTGCTTCACTTATGATGGTATTTTGTCACACATTTCACCTTCATCAAAAAATTGCAGCACCTGCGATTTGGATATTTCACTTGGCCATATTTCAATTTCAGTAACATTCTAACTGAAATGAGATTGGAAGTGCTAAAAAGATTCATGAGCAGTCATCTAAGTCATTAATTAAACCATGCTGGAACAGTAAGTACCTCCCTTTTCTAAAGAGGACGCTGCGACAAGGCAAAAGCACCAATGTTACATGCGATATAAGCTGTGGAGGAAAAAACACAGCTGCTTCCCGTCCAAAACACATTGAGGGTAGAGGTGAGGTGTGGCCTGACATTTCTAAGGCAGGGTTTTACGACATGGGACTTGAAATACCATGGCATGTGCGGTAAAGCCTTGCAGTAAACTTGGCACCAGGGTGATAAAGAACAAAATGTTGTTAATAGTAAAGCGTGCTGCTAACTAGGGAGTGTGACAGAGCTTCTGGACATCACAGAGGTACAGTAAACTCTTTTATCTGCTAGCTTACATACAGCAGCTGGCTCACATTTATAACTGTCTCGCAACCCTGCAGTGAAGACCTCCTCCTGTTTCCCTATTCTTTTGTTCATCCCTCTCCTTCTCATGGCCTTGTTACTGTCCTCCTCTCACGTGTCATTGTCACTGTTTGCTGCAGGGCTGCTCATCTCTAATCCCCGCATCGTGGTCCAATGAAACCCATATCGGTTGTTCCATGTACTGATCCTCTGTCCCTCCCTATTTGCTCCATCAGTTTTGTCTCTATTCTCTGCTGATAAAAATCTGCATCAGATCTCAGGGTATTCTGTTGCGGTGACGGGACGTCCTGTCAGAAATCGAGGGCTATAATCACTTTCATCTACTTGGCTGGCAGAGCAACGCGACAGGCATGCCCGACATGGAAGGATTTAATCTCTGCCAGGCACCCTAAGCAAAAGTCCTCCTTCTCTCGGTGCCCAGTGCATCGGTGTGTTGTTACCTGTGACTGTATTTCACCCCAAGAGACAGCACTGGCATGGCAGAGATCCCCCCCTGCTGGTTTAATTATGGACCTGCGTGTGATTTTTTTTTTTTGTCAACATGTCCAGTTTGCCAAAGACGGCTCACACAGCCTGGTGACAGCAGGGCATTGTGATAGGGGCTGCCGAGCAACAGAGGAAAGTTTACAGAAAGTAGGCTGGCATGTTCTGAGGTGAAGGGCAGTTGGCAAGGCTTGTTAAAATGACTGTAGTAAAAGTAAATCCTAAATAATCTTTTGCTTTATATTGCTTGGCAGATGCCTCGGCAGACATGTTTGAGCTTGTAGTTATTTGTACAGAATCGTAAAACTGTCACATGGCTAAAATAACAGTGGTTAGGTATTTGTTTGGTTGTGCTTGTGGGAAGGAACCGAAACAGTGCACTCACTGGCTACTTCCGTCATCAGCTTGGGAAAAAAACAAACAGGTAAACCTCGGGGCTGAAAGTGAATGCGATGATGTATTTCTCCTATCAATAAAAGTAGATGAGGCTTATTTGTTTGAGCAAAATATTAGACGTATATATGATCTAAGCAACGTTGCAGCACGTTTAACTGTAGGTTTGTTATTTTTGTTTGTTTGTTTTTTATGGTTTTAATGTTTTCTGGGTGCAATCTGATGACGCAGGCCTATGGTGCTTAAATTGCCAAGTACTGTAAACGTGGGGAAAAACTGCCTGTTGTGTCATGTATAAAATGGGTGTTAAACAAAGATATGTGCAGCAATTTTTGGCCGGTTACACCTTTTTCTTCCCCCTTAATCCTCTACGTGTGTTACCTGGTTTTGTTGCTGCAAATTGTTCAGATTGCCCTGCAGCTGGTGGATCTGTTGTGTGTAGACAGCGGCTTCTTGGGGACCCTTCTCCAGCTCTGCTTTTAGCTGGGATATGGTCAGCTGCAACACATTATTGACAGACACATCAGAATCCATTTGCAGGACATCCAGTAGACAATAAAACAACTACACAGCACCACTTTGGCATTCAGGGCAAACACAAAAAAAGGTGAACACAAAGAAATCATGACCAGAGTAAAAAAAAGGCTTCAGTCCCACAAAAAACAACGCAAATGTATAAAAATAAGACACTGTCGACAAAAATATGGTTCTTGGGAAACTCTGAAAATTAAGAACTGAAAAGATGAAACCAAATCCGGGGCCGACGTGGAATGACATGCTTTACCTCCAGTTTACGAATCTTCAAGAAAGAGCAAGTGTTGGAGAGGGACACGGTATGTGAAGAGAGCAAGAGGGGAGGGAAAGAGAAAACAAGGACACAGGTAAGTCACGGTACAACAACAAGGGGCCGGACGATGCTACACCGAGCAGGATGCTGCTTGGCTGAGGAATTAAATAACTAAGGTCATCCCGAACTTGGCAAGCACAACTGCATCATCACATCATTTTGCTATGGTAGGATTAAGCAGAATATTGTTATATGAAGGAGGGGATACAGCGGTGAGTGAACCTGGATGGTAAAATTATAGACTGGGGAACTATACTTGGCTTTTTGTCCAAATCCAGCTTGTATGTCCCATGGCTTTTCATCTGAGATACACAACTTGAGAGAACTCTGTAGCTTTATATCATAGATGCAGTGGTGAGAGTGAAGCTGATACACCCAGAGACTGGCTGCTGACCACAAAATAACAACTATATGTTTATTTTATAGGACTCAAGCCTAGATGAGTTACAGCTACTGTTCCAGACTCCAAGAGGCAACAAAGTCACTTGTTCACCATACCTGGGGACTATTACGTAATTAAAAGCCAAACAGCCTGAGCCAAAAAGATAAAGTATTCAAATGTATTCAGACTGCAGCTCCCCAGTGCTAGAATATGAAGTCCTCCTTCCTTGAGATTAGTTTGCAGGGATGTGCAGAAAGAGAGTTATGAGGCCTGGAGCTGTCTGACAGAGCCCTATAAATACTTGCTCCTCTCCTCTCCCGAAGCCTGCTGGGATCAATAATGCAGGAAGTGAGGCTGAATTATGCAGCAGGCAGGGAAACGGGATTGGGAATTAGGCCTGAAGCCATGTGGGTCAACAAAAATACAGCATAACAGAACTATTGGAGGCGATAAAAATAAGAAAACTCGAAAGCTGTTCTTTGCAGTAAAGTGCAATGGGCTGCCTGAACAAATGACTGAGCAAAAGGTACATGAGGTAAAGTCTGCACAAACTATCTTTCACATCAACGCTCCATAATCTCGCAGATGATTGCATAATGTGTGTGTGTGTGTGTGTATTAACATGCTTGTGACGAGCAGGATGTGGGTGTGGCAGGGTGATAGGTTAGGCTGCGACCAATAAGTGAAAGGTTTAGTTGGAAACAGTACAGCCATGTCTGACCTACTACAACTTCATGATTTGCAGGATTGTGGCTATTTGCTCGCCTCACCTCTGAGGTAGTGTAATTAGCCTGCAGCTCCTCATAGTGCTTTTTGAGGCGTTCTGACTCCTCCTCCCTCTCGCGTGTCATAGAGTCCATCAACGTCTGCACCTGCACCAGCTCCTTCTGTAGTACCTCCACATCCTCCACTCCCGGTCGCTGCAGCTAGGGGGCAGAGCAGAGACACTTCGTTACAGCAGTCGTCAAAGGGTGGCAAAGTCTAGGGTCCAGAGGGGCCTTATGGGGTCAAGACAAAACAAGACTAATGCCCCTATTAAACTGACTTAAAATCCCACCACCATCCGGGACTTCAGTTCAGTGTAAACAGGCTAACAAGCGTTTTAATCCCACATTCTGAATCCTGCAACAGTCACTGGTAATTATTGACTTCAGTTTTGATAAGCATAGGTGTAAACGGCTGTAGATTTGCGATCCGTGAAGGCACAATGCTATAGGACATGTTCTAGATAGGGAAGCCCAACCTCAGTGTAACTCTTACCCATGTAATATGATAGCTTAACTATAAAGCACCATCTTTTGGATAAGACTCTGACTTAGGTTCATAGCGTTGTTGTAATGAGAGATCGCCAGGGTGGACATCGAAAAAACACTGCATTTCAGTCAGGTTGGAAGATTGTTACGCTGATTAACCTGGAGGTGAAATATGTGGTCCAGAAGTTCTGGTAATGTGAGCACAATGTGTCATCCATTTTTTTTCTTTTTTTTTTTCTTTTTAGCATGTAATCACTGGGCTATTGCAGTGAATATGGATGAGACACACCTCCATCCATCACTACTTCAGGATGGATAACATCATGGTGATTGGTACTATGTTAAACACAGGGAAGTATATGCTGCAGAGCCTACGACCCAGCCCAAAAATGCAAGACGGATTTATTATAGCGTAATACACCAAACATCATAGGAAGTTAACTTACACTCCTTGAATTTCTAGCACAAGACCTATGTTTGTGCAAAACCAGTCAAACCCGGAAACAGTAGAGAACACTGAAGGACAAGTGTGTGTAATCACATGACTATTGACAACCATTCCACCCTGTTTTGAGGTAGTTTTTGGTTCTTCTGGTATAAATTCTTTGATTCAAGTTCTGCTACATGTTTCAATAACCACAGCGAAGGGATTGAATAAGTAGCAGCTATGTCAATTCTTCCATCAAGCAGCTCAGTGCCAGACTGATTTCAATGCTTCATTTCGGCCTTCTTCACTGAAACTCCGTCGCTCAACATTCAGGAAAGGTGTATATGAACAATAAAGTATGCACAGAGCCTAGTGAGCAGAGAATAAATAACGAGTGTGTGTTGTACCAGCTCTGTGTGGAGTCTCTCGTTGTCCTGCTTCTCGTTCTGCAGCTCTAGGGTCAGTTTGGCAAGTCTCTGGTCGGCAGCCTCCCTCAGGCTCTTCTCCTCATCATAGCGCGATTTTATGTCTGTTGGGTTCAACAATTTAACAACAATCCCAATCAAAACAATGCAAATAAATTACTGATTCATATCAAAGTGAAATTTGTCCAAAGCGACTACAGAAAAATCATTATCACAGTGCAATATGCAAAATCTATAATTCCTTTAGGCTTTAAAATTAAATAAAAAAGAGCAACAACTAATGCAAGACTGGATAAAATACAATGGGCTTGGGCTTCACTGTGATCTTGTAAACAAGTACTATAGTTTTCATAGAGATGCCAACCCACAGACACAGACCTCCCAGTTTCCCAGCCTGCTCAGCCCCACACTAACCCACTATCTCTGTGGCCAGCTGGGCAGCCTTCTGCTCAAACAGGTCTTTCATCTGCTTGATGTTGAATTTTTCTGTCTCCGCTTCACTCAGCTTCCTCTCCAGGACTGAGAAAAGAGCACCATCTCTCAGTCATTGAAGTTTGCCATCAAATGGAATAATTTCTTCAAATGCATTTGTAATCTCCCTTACCTGAATCCTCTGAGCCCACCTGTCCATCGTTCTGTGGATCCAAAGAAAAGAAGGACACTGATATGTCTAGTCCCAAGTGCGTCAACAACAGTAAGAACGAGCAGACGTGTTGTGATCACGTTTTTGCATCTGGCTCATTATTATGCAAGCCAACTATCTCCATACTCTTGTTTTGTGTAATTTCCTTGCAAAGTGTGACTGTCATTAAAGCACATATTAAACATCTTAAAGGAATTACTTGCTTCAGTTGTCCTTGAACTTTGTCCAGCTCCTTCTTGAGCTCCCCAGAGAACCATCTCTCTTCCTATTTAAGGGGAATTACACACACAGACACATAATCACTAGAGTAAATAAACAATTTACAATGCTCTTTTGCAGTTACTGTTCATAAATATGTGGCCATACCTTGAGTGAAGCGTGCAGGTCCTGAACTTCTTGCCTTAACATTGTAAGGTCCTCCCTAGTAAGAGGACGGGATGCATTTACAAAAACAGACACAACAATACCCACAGAAGACATATGTGCATGGTGAAGTTTGACAATGGACTCCTTGTCATAATTAATTTAAGAATAATGACATGAATGCACTGTGTGTGTGTGTCGGAGGCGGGGAGAGTCTCACCTGGTGGGGGCCACATGAGTGGGGAGGTCTCCAGTATCATGGAACAGCTCATAGTGCTTGAACAGCTCCTCTGCAGAGTTGTGAGACTTCATGCACTGAGGACAAATGAAGCCCTGCGTACAGAAACACAATCCTCAGGACCAACGATGTGACACTGACTTTGACAGATTTAAATTATATTTCTGTGATCAAACAGACTCAAAAGACAACTGTCAAGACTCCACACAGGGTTGTGGGTTGTGTGAACACAACAGGATAAACTCCATTGTTGCCAAAAAACAAACACACAAAAACACAGATGCCTGCAGGGTAGACCAAGGCATAAGTGATCAATCAGAGAGCAAAGTGTCCAGGTTACCTCAGAGGTCTGGTCATTGTTAAGGTCTGCGCTGGGCTGCTCTGACTCTGTGTTCTGGGAGCCTCCTTTCCCAGGAGTCTGGAGAAGAGAGAGTAAACTGGTTTAGTCCTAATATGCATGTATTCTGTATATTCTGTATAAAAACTGTTTAGCAAGTGGAGGATGGCGATTCATAAATCTTTCAAAGCTCTGTGGTTTTCTATCATTTTGTACTGGCTGCAATCACAGAAGCTCATGGAATGGGTGGTAACCATTCAACAATCATGGTTGTAAAGGGAAAAATACAATCCCTTTACCTGGCTCTTATATTTTCTGTTTTCCATCGTTTATCTTCATTACATATTCCAGGGACACAGAAATGTTACACCTTTTGTCTGGGCCCTTTGACTTTGACCTCTGCACTCTTTACTTGTATTGTTGACAATCTTAGCATCGGGGAATCAAGAGTTAGAGCCAGTGAAAATTAATTAGTTTTAACCCCCCCCCAAAAAAACAAACAAACAAACAAACAAACAAACAAACAAAAAAAATGAGGAGGCCTCCCAGATGATAAGCAAAGGTCTGCAAAGGGGCCTCAACTCACATCTCAAATGAGGATGTTGGGTATACCTTCAAGGTTTTTAATATTTCTGTAAATGACATGTTCTGGATTGACACTGTATTCTCCTTTTGAAAGCATCTTCACTGAAGTTGTATTATCAGTGAGTTCATGTATAATGGGTGCCAGGTCCTCCAGTGCTCCACAAGTACTTTGTACATGGCTGCATACCTAATTGTACTTGTTATGTAGGTGGCTGCTGGCACAGAGTGTTTATTTTACATGCATTACCTCCAGCCTCCTGGTGCCATGTGGTCATGTGACAGGCCACTAGCCAGGTTGCATAAAAGAAAGCACCCTCTTATTTAGGTCACAAGGAGAGGGAGCTAGGCTAATTAAAAAAATAATAATAATAAATATATATATATATATATATATATA
>OMKZ01018718.1:0-15891 GCA_900302535.1 Neoniphon sammara | reverse complement strand
AGCACAGTAAAGAAGTCAGAGTCCACTGCCAAGAACTATTTCTTTCCATCATTTATCAAAAACCAATATAATTTTTTTTTTACTGGGTTCACCCAGAAAACTTATTTAGAACTGATTCAAAGCAAAATTTGTATCAGTTTGTCATATATTTGAGCAATGCTTCTATTAAACTATATAACTATATTATATACATTTTTATACATATTTTATACATATCTCAATTTGACTGACAATTATGTCAGTCAAATATTAACATTTATATGATGCAGTTAGAACTGTTCTGGTCTTTAAACAACTAATACCAGATAGTGACTAAAATAGATATTGTCTTCTGTGTGTTACAGTTGCTACAGCTAATTCTGTAGCACTAAAAAATATCAAAGCTGAAACAATGTCAGAATACCTTAGTGAAGATGTTTGGGGGCAAACTTTCCTACTTCCCACTACCGTGCCTGCCTGAACTATCACGATGCTCCATAAATTCTTAGCGGGGTCCAGACAATGCCAAAAATTCACCGCCGAAGGCTGGAGGATCAAAGTTTGAACTTAATAGTTACAATCAGAGCGCTTGCTTGAAGAAACAGCCACATGAGAGGTTAATGCAACAGTGCATAAAACCTACAATCAGACATGGTGGTGGAAATATTCAGTTGTGGGCATGTTTCACCTATTCTGGAGCTGCTGACTTCAACAGGATCAACCATGAACCGACCAAAGAGAAGGACCTCTCTGTACTTTAGAAGCATGCCATCACCTTTGGCTCGAAGCTGTGTGGAAGAGGATTTGTTATCCAGCTTGACACTGAACCTAAACATATGTTTAAGGTGTGCCAGGCTACATGTCATTTGAAGTTCAAGGAACAGCAAGGAGAGCTGGCTTGCATGGCTTTCCCTCTAGAGTCACCAGACCTCAACCTCACTGAACATCTTTAGGAACATTTGAAAAGAGGCAAAACATTCGCAAAACACAAAACTCTGGGATGTTCTGAAAGAGCCCTGGCATAATGTGGATTTTCAAATTATGCAAAACCTCGCAGAAATGATGCCACACAGAGTGCAAGCTGTGATTAAGCCAAACAGTGGACACCCCAAATACTGAGAAATTTTAACCTTCAGTAAAAACAAACACACCTTTTTTTGACTTATATTAATGAAAAATGGTATGACCTTGTTGAGAAATATCATTCGACTAAGACTTTCCCACTATTTTTTTTATAAACAATAAAACAAAAGACATCTTGGTAGTGGACCCTCTATATATAGATTAGATTAGAGAATCAAACATAGAGAGAACATAGAGAACAAAGGTGTGCATGTGTGTGCGTGTGTGCGTGCGTGCGTGCGTGCGTGCGTGCGTGCGTGCGTGTGTGTGTGTGTGTGTGTGTGTGTGTGTGTGTGTGTTTCTGTGTCTGTGTGCAAGGAAGGAGGGCAGCGCAGTGAATCACTGTTGTTTGCTCAGAGATTCTGTTGGGTTGCCCATGTTATGTATAATTTATGATAAAAGGTTTGCAGACTGCTAAGTATGCAGGACCTGGAAGCTGTGAGTACAGACAGCAGAGCTTTTTCATCAGCGTAAGAAAATGTTGGCCTTTTCCCTCTTCTGCCCCTTCTTTCCCTACTCTGAATGCTGGTCCTCCCCACCAGAAGATGCTAGTGATGACTCACTCATTTACCCATGATTTAAAATGGACACTATTCTCAATACAGAAATCATCCAGTGCTGTATAAACCATTGTATCACTGAGGCCGATTTTTTATTTTTTGTAAATAATGCTGATCTGTTAAGCAGGTTTTATCACACATTTTCCATTCCCCTCCCTTTACTTTCTTTAAACAGCGCTTAATTAAATTTCAAAACACAATGTTTTAGGAATGCCCTATATTGGCTCTGCAATTTTTAGTCATTTTCTGCTGGTCTCTGGCTTTCTCCATTCTGCAGTGTAACCATTATGCTAACATATCTGTCCATGGGGAGATTTGTCTTCTCATAATTGATGAGTGTATTGTAATTAATCACAATGGCTAGACACGCGTTATTAAGTTGATCTGTATTTATTTTTGCCCTGGGGGGATATAATGTGGGCTCTGGAGTCCCCTGGATAATGACTGCTGGAGGAGGGTATTATAGCTAATCATCATTGTGCAGAGCTAGGGGGATTTGATTTAGCGCACCTCCAGACATTGTAAAAGCGAGAGGGCTGGTTAGGGAGGGGTGTAAGGATTACTCCAGAGCTGAGGGATATAAATATACCCCTAAGGGAGGGATTCTTTCTGCCAGAGAGCTGTTAGCCATGTGCCTATCTGCGCTAAGGAACTTCAGCACAAGCCCCTTAGCATATTCACACATGCTGTATTAGCCATATGGAGGTGCTTTGCAGTCGGGAAGTATGCTTAAATACCGTGTGCTAAACATATTCCCGCTTAGCCATATGTTGGTTTGCCAGGGTCGAGTATCGCTGGATAATTAGGTCTGATGATGTCTGAGTATGCATGAGCAAGAAAAGAGGCCTACAGCACCACAGATAGATTAGCCTTGATACGCGGTACTTTTAGCATGTTTGGAAGCTTGCTGATGAGGAATAGATCTAATAGCACTGGCTTATTAGTTAATTACCCTCATAATTGGCCAGTTTACAGTGTGCTATGGATTTTGACTGATAAAGCACTGGCCCACTTAAGGAATTTTAGTTAATGAAATGGATCTCATCAATTTCCTCTTTGTTCTTTACAGGTCTTAATATTCAGCGTTGTAGGCCTTTGGGGTGCACTCCAGCACAGTGTGTTAAAATCCAAGTGTATCGATCTGTTGGTGACTGACTGACTTCCCACTCCTTGTTGCAGAGCAAACTGAATCCACTTAATGTGACTCCGCCTATCCGTGCAGTGGACATGGACAGGAACATACAGCCCCCGTCAGACAGACCCGGCATTCTTTACTACATCCTGGTTGGTGGGTACAATGCTCAACTTCATTGATTCTACCCATCTAATGTTCTTGTATCTGTTGGGTTTGGTTAGTGTTAAAGTCACGACTTTGCATCACAGGGTTCATCCTGTAGTTCTTTTATGGTTCCACCAAAAGTACCAAATCCTGAGTGTTTATTCTTTATCGCAGGTCATCCAGTCACATACCCAGAGTACTTCTCTCTGAACAAGACCACTGCAGAACTGCGTGTGCTAAAGCCCATCAGTAGAGACGTGTACCAAAGGTTTACACTCATCATCAAGGTAAACAAGAGAAGATGTACCACACTGTGTTAGCTTAAAACTAAGCACACAAGTATACTTTCAAAGCCAAACAAGCATTGCAGTAGAGCAACACTGGCGTAGTTGGTAAAATTAATGCGCAGAGTGGTGATTTGTGCAGCGGTACATTGCACCCTAGGGTCACAATAATAGGCTGGCTGAACAAAATGAGGCCAACATGAGAATAATGTGAGGTATTGTAATGCAAAACTGAAGCGACTATGATCTGTTGTTGCAGTTTAATCACAGATTCGCAAACGCCTACAGTGGATAAATTAATGACAAAACATGCATAAATGACAGATGTGCACAGGTATGTTTTGATAGGTGTCAGTTCTTCAGTCTATGATTTAAGTAAACAATACTACATATCATCATCTTCCCTCTTCTTGGTATCTTTTGCTGCCTCTCCATTGGGTAAACAAACTGAATTATACAACACCTCATTTCTAACTTTCCTATTATTTTATGCACTTGTACCACATTAAGATAAACACATATCCAGATAAATTTAGCATTCACCTTTACCCGCTCCACCAAGATAACCTCAGTCATGAACGCCGTTAACCTTATCTTTAGCTGCTTTGGAGATTGGGGTGAAAAAGATGTTATGATTTATGGACTTGGCAGGAAGATAGGCTGCTGCACACTCATGAATCCTAATTTAGAGTGGAGTCAGGGATTACCTCGGTGCTGGTGCAGAGCAGCAGTGCAGGCTAACTTCTCATCCACCCATTACTAACCTCTACACAGCCCTGAGCACTGTGTAGCCTGCTGTTTACCAGGAGAGCTTGGGAGTAAAGAGGTGAGAAGAGGGACTGATCTCCACAAGAGGGAGGAAAGGAGAGATTGATCGTGTTTGAGGGGCATTTTGCATGTCTACAGGAGAACTGTGCATAGCTATGTGAAGGGAGACAGTTGAGAGAGGATGCAAGTGAGGCGCAAAAGACCAAGAGAGAGATGTATGTGGAGGAAGATAGGACCCTTATCTCTCTGAGTTATAGAGAGAAGGAGGCACTGTTGCTCTAGGACTCAGTGGGGCAGGAAAGTGAGAATTAGACTTTGGTATCTTGAGAGTATGTGGTCAACATACCTAATGCTCGGGGAATGAATTGAGGTCTTACTCGGAGAGATGGAATCATCGCACAATAATGGCGGTGTAAGAGCGCTGTGGCATCTCCAGCGCATTTTACAAAACCCATTTGTTGTGTTTCCAATGTCATCATTGATCCTGATGGAACAATATCCACCCAAGGTGGCCAGGATGAAATGAGGGCCTCGAAAAAGTGACAAAGGCAGATGAAGACAGAGGGAGATTGGGTCATCAAAATGACAACAATAGAGAGGGAGGAGATATGAGAGTGATAGGACGGGGGCAGCGCGAGGCAGGATGGAAGAATGAAGAGTGAGTGATAAACAGTGACTTCTGGTTGCAGTGAATCTCCTTCAGGCCGGTGTATTGTAGCGGTGGAACACAGGTCATTTACTACTGCCTCCCAGAAACAGGGACACCGCTAAAGAGCTAAATCACCAGGGAACACTCTAATCCTGCGCTCACCCTCTCTCTCTCACTCTCTCTCTCACTTTCACGCTCTCTCTCTCTCTCTCTCTCTCTCTCTACCTCTCTCCCAAGACATACAGTGCATACACATACACACACTTCCACACACTTTGTCAATGGGAACACTTCCCTCAGGTGTCTGTGAGAGCTGATTGGATCTTGGGGGAGAACTGTAGGCCAGTGCTATGTGGGTGTCCTTTATCATCACTCAGATATGGGAAAGAGGTGGAGGAAGCTACGGATAGTCTGGCACCCGTGGTGGTGGTGATAAAGACGGGTGTGAATCTCAACTGTGCCAACACTGGAACAGTGAGTAATGTGCAGGGGCCTGCAATCTTGAAGGGTAGGCAGAAGACAATACACAGCAAGGTACGAAGTCTTTTAGCCTCCACACATTATTTTTGCAGCAATGGAGCTATTTTTTCCCCATTGCAGTGGGCACAAGCCTAGTGAAATCAAATTAATGTGCCAGTTTAGTTCCAGGTCATGGCTCAAACTGATGTGCTGCCTTACTGCCCCTGTATTTACTTTAAGCTTTAATCTTAATGTTGATATTTCTGAAATACCACTGTATGAGATGAGATGGTATGTGTTGAAGAGGAGAATGATCCCAATTACAACCTGACCAGTGAGATCCAGCTTGAGTTAGCTTGGTCTCACTGGGAGGTAATATCAGAGATGCAAGTTGGGCTGAAGTACAGCATCTGAGACACATGTTTATTTATTTATTTGTCCTCTGAGTTGGAAAAGCTGAGAGGACATACAGTACATATTTAAATATGTCCTGTCACCCACCAACTGTGCTGGAAAATGCAGCGGAAGGAATGTGTCCACTCCAGTACTGGTGCAGTATGCAGTTGGTCACATTTTGCTGTCTGTTACACACATACCAACTGAAGGAGAGTGAACAATTTTGAGGGATATGCAGAAGACAATTCACAACGAAGCACAGAGTCCTTTTGGCTCCCACGCATTACTTTTATAGAAAGGGAACTATTTTTTTCTGTTGCAGTAGGCACAGGGCTTGAAACACAAGCCCAGTGAAATCAAGTTAATGTGCCAATTTGGTTCCAGGTCATGGCTTAAACTAATGTGTTTCCTCGCTCTCCCTCTCCATCTGTATTTTCAAAGCCTTAATCTTAATGTTGACGTTTCTGAAGCATCCCAGTGTGGGAGGCGATGGTAATTCCAGTTACAGCCTGACCAGTGAGACCAAGCCAAATGAAGCTTAGTCTCACTAAGGTGAGGTAATGTGAGAGATGTGAGTTGGGCTAAAGTACAGTACAGCTTCTGAGGCTAACATCTATGTATTTATTTATTTATTTATTTATTTATTTATTTGCATGCGGTACCTGAGAGAACATATGGTGCATATTTACAGATATCAAGTGACCCACCAACTATGCTGGAAAATACAGGGGAAGGAATGTGTTCATTCAGTGATTGTGCAATATATAGTTTGGTACAGTTGATATAGATGGTCAGTTTTTAATATAAATGCCAGGTGAATTTAGATCTAGTCAACATCTTACTTCAGCATCTGAGTGCAGAACCAGAGGAATATGAGTTATTAGCTGTCAATTGATGGATGTCTGTCATTAGATGTCAATTTTGGAAAGCATTTGACAGTATATTTTCATTTTTAATAGGTTAAGTAAGTCAAATTTATGGAGGTACTTTGGGTTCTCTGGTGCAGCAATGTCACCTTTTGTATTCATCATTTAGATAATGATTTTTACTGTTGGGTATGCATATCATAAAGTTCTATTTCATGGGTGGATACTATACCGCTGTTTTAAGAATAAGCTGTATATGCACTGAAGTGTAGTACACTTGATTATACCAGCAGGTTCCCCCACAGTGATCTCTAAGGGCTCAGCATCCTACATCTAGCAAATACAGACAGAAGGTTATGCTTAGCTGAGTATGCGCAATCATCTATAGCGGCAGAGACAGAGACAGAGAGACTAAACCGCAACTGAGTGCTGATACACTCACTTGTTAGCTAATTGAACACAGTTTTTTGCTGAATCCTGGCATTGATTTAGCTAGTAATATTTTCTATGAGGCTTCTTCTACCGTTGGTCGCTCATTTGACAGAGTAGAGAGAGTCCCTAATTACTATCTATCCCTCACAGATGATGGTATTTGCGTTAAGTGCTGCGCCAATTACTGAGGCCTAATCCTAAGTGGACCTCTGATTAAATTTAGTCAATGCAGCTTTTTGTAATTGAAATGACACTCTGAGAAATTATGCCTTTGTGTCCCTGTCCCTGCACTCCAGCGAAATGAGACTGAAGAGTTGGGACTAAAACGCTTTTACCATGTGCAGTGAGTCTCAGCCAAAGGTGTTACTCTTATCATCCTGACTCATTATTAGTGAGACAACATGGCCAATTTGCAGCAGGGCAGTTTTCCGATTCATTTAATAAAGAAAAACATTTCATAAATCCAGTTTATGCGTCAACACGCATCAAAACAGCAATGTGTAATGTGTAAATGTGTTTGAACTAACATTGAGCCTCTATCTTTCTCCAGCCCTCCCTTTACCCCACCACATATACACACACATACATACGCACACACACACATTCACTCTCTTTCTCCCTGTCTTTCTTTTTAGGCTGAACAGGATAATGGTCATCCCCTTCCAGCCTATGCTGACCTCATCATAGAAATCCTGGATGAGAACAACCAGGCGCCGTACTTCCAGTTTGCTTCCTATCAGGGCTACGTCAGTGAGTCTGCCCCGGTGGGCACCACCATCTCCGTCAATGCCAACCTCACTTCCCCCCTGGGGATCATCGTTCTGGATAATGACATTGAGGAGGTAGAGAGAGCTATTGTTAGCTCATGCTCACTGTTGCCTACACCTTATACGTATCCAGCATTGCATCCATGTGTGTATGTGTGCGTGCATACAAACACAAAAGTGCTAACATTTAGAGGCTTCAGAAGTCATGTCATCATGTGTTAGCATTTCCACAAAAAAAGTCTCTGGGAAAAAATGAATAGGGTTTTCCAAATTCAAAATAATTTGACATTTTGATATTTGTTTGTTTATGAAAAAAGAAAGATTTTTGCACATGTATAATGTGCAGTGCAGGGTTGTAGTGATTCTCCTTCCACTCAATACTTTTATCATCCTCACATCGGCCAAAGATATGAGCATGTTATCTAGCTAACCCGGCAATTTTTTTATGTCTCAGTAGCAAGCTAGTGATTATAATCATTAATTTAGTCTGACATGGGTCACATAACAGCCAGTGTGACATATTTAACATGGGCAGCAGGGTTGGCTTTTTGTCAGCAAAATAATTATTTTGGTTGGAAAGTGGCAGCAGAATTCAGTGGATCCAGCCCCATTTGTGCAGATAAAAACGTCCAAGTTTTAAATGGCAGCCTAAATCACAGACTGTGACAGGGATGATTATGTTAAAACTCCATGTATTTTCCCCCCAGAGAAAAAAGTGGAATTTCATATCTGGGCAAAGGTTTGTGCTCAACGTTACATCAGACTTCTGAGGCCTATGGCGTAAAATTAGTCCATTGATTAAATATCCACATTTATGCATGTGTTTGTGTTGACATGTTGTACATTTGTATGCCACATAAAGCACCATGTCCATGAGTCATATTCCTGCTGTTTGTTTCCCTGCTGTAGCTGGCTCCTGGTGATACACCTGTAGGTAAAAGGGTTGATTTTGGGTGCTCTGACAGCAAATAAGTGCATGCATCGCTTTGTGAAATGTAAAAAAAAACAAAAACAAAAAAGGCACTCAACACTGCTGGAGACATCTTCAATGTGCAACGAACCAACTGACCAACTAGCATATTTGTTACTGTCATTTGGAGAAAAGCAAGCAGAAAGTGTGATCTCAACAATGGAAAAAATAGCTTCTCTATTAGTTCCAAATTTCATAAACAAAAAATACAGCACTACACCAGTCTCCAGTAATGACGGGTGTGTGTAGAATAATGTAGCTGATGCACTGACTTTCGTAGTCTATTGGGAGTGTATGTATGGGGTGTTTTGCTGTGCTGTGTTCTCCTTGCTTTATATGCAGATGAGCGTCTCTGCTGCAGTATCTGCACTTGCTGAAATCAAAACTAATGCAGTTTACGTCTTTGAATCCAAACTTTCAAAAGAATGTATGACGCTGTTGCTTCATACTGGATTGTGTGTGTGGAATTAGATGAAGGGGGTAGGGGTGGAGGGGGTTGACATAATTGGTTTAAACAATCGACAACAAACAAGCATGCAAATTGGTGTGTGTGTGTGTGTGTGTGTGTGTGTGTGTGTCTGTCTCACTACAGCTCTAATTTCCACATCTTTTCAAACTCCACTGACAGGAGGCTTTTATCTGACATATTCAACTACATTTAAATAGATGAAAACACACATTAATACTCATAGCTGAAAACAAATGAACCACCTATTAAAAACGCATCAGCTTTCATCCCTATTGTCTATATCTTTGAAATTTTTCAGGGAAGTGTGAATCATTTTGTCAGAAGTCACTTTCAAGTGATCCCTCTGACTTCGACACTTTCTCTTTCTCGCTCTCCTTTAGTTCATCTTCCCTAATGTGTCTCTGCCTCTTTTCTCAGTCTTTGGAGAAGATTAACAAATCAAAGCGGAGTGTGAACAGAGATAACAAAATCAATAAGGCACCCAATCCCAGTGTTTATCAAACAGACTGAGAGGACCCATTGACAGACATGAATCACACCTGACTCCCAGCAATGGACCATAAAGTTTATTTGCTAACAGAGTCAAGCTAGGCAATGATACTGTGTGAAGCTGAAATCGAAAAGTTTTGGCTACATGGCGGCATTGCAGTATGTTCTGAAGCCTCCTAATTGATGTGCCCTTTTGTTACCATAAAATAAATCCCATATTCCTGCTTAATGTGCTCAGTATTTTTCTCTGAAAAGAAACCGAGTGCATAATGGGTCTACCTTGTTTGTAAAGATGACACTTCCTCTCCTTCTTTCTTTATTGATGAAGGTAAAAAAGACATTGGTTTCTGGTTCATATCTCAGCTCCTCTCCCACTGTTTCCTGAGGACACATAAGGGACCGACCACTGGATTTCTCTTTTTCCGCTTTTTGCCAAACCAAAATGTGGTATTTGATAGTTTTTCTCAGCCCAACAGCTGCGGCCTTGGGGGGGGAAAAAAAAGGTAGATGAAACAGTCATGTCACCATGGTAACCTGCTTCTTTTTGAATATCTTTCTCCTGGAAGACGAAAGACCCCATGGTGAAAATTACTCTGGATGACTACACCACCATCTTCAGCCTGACCCCAACTGGGATAATCCGCTACCTGAGGCTCCTCAAACCTGTGGACCGGGAGAAGCAGATGACCTACACGTTCACGGTAGGAGTCGGGCAGTGCGCTGGAACTATTCGTGAACTAGCACTGTGACCCACATCTCATTTATTAATAGAATTCACAGGTTACCTCTATATCAAGAGGCATTTTCAGATACAAATTTGACCTGACACTTCTAGGGAAATATGACCTTTACCATTGGTCAAATACCAATATTGCAGCTCCAGTCAGGCAGTCGTTTTAATTGAATCTAACTTAAAACGTCCATCCAGAGCCCAACGTTCAGTTTCTCATCTCTGTGTTAGTCCCCATTCAGTTTAAACAGAGATGACATGTACAGTATATCTGACCTCTCTGCTTCATATGCCGCACTGCCTGCTCTGTATGTCTGATTTTTCCATTCCAATGAGATAACCTACAGCATATTTCATCAATTTTAACAAGGCATACAGTAGATTCAGCAGGAACTTTCCTGCTAAGCGCAGCATGCGAGTGTGAGATGGCACAGACTCACTGAACTCCCCAGCTGCTTTCATGTTCCATTTGCATTCTTAACTGGGTTACTCATGATCTTTATGATATCTTATTTTTAAACAAATCCTCCTATATTCTGCACATCAGCTGGGTTATTTTAATTTCTGCTTTACTGTTGTTATACTGATGTCAGGCGCTTGGTGAGTAGCTTGTTTTTTACACTACTCAGAGGGATGGCAGCAACTAGGAATATCGCTCCCACCCTCCAGAGGGATTCTTCAGGATTAGAAAGCATCAACAGGCCAGCGCTGAGCTTACAGTGAGAATTGCAGGAATGTTTCCCCTGAGACTACAACCCAGAAAGAGCAGGGGTTTCTGAACAGGAACGACTTGGTTTTCTGTGGTTTTGTAATGCATTGGATTTGGTTGGGTTGGTATGGTCCATTTGGAATAGTGGCACTTTGGACACAGCATCACAAATTGATGAAAGTGTGATGTGTTTGATATTTGTTTGTATGTATGTGCAGCTGAGTCTTGTGAAGGTGCATATGCATGTGTACTTCATTTATTAATTCAGTAGTGGATGTGTGTGTTTTTTTCATACACAGAGGTGCTATCACTGTGTAGAGTAGACATGGCGCATTGAACAAATAATATTATCTTAATTGGCTAATATCAAAAATTACAGGTGAGTGCACCAAGCTGTCTGAGACCTTTCTAAAGACTTGTTAGCAGTGGCGTAATGTTCATGAGATAGCTGCAAAGAGGCTTTGGTGGCTGCCGTTTTGCTGTTATGAAGATGGTGCTCTGCCTAAGATGGGCTATTGAGAGAAATCACAACATTCTGTAATTGCTGGCATCAAATCAATTTTACAATTATACCCTGGTCTGGAGAGAGAAACAGAGCATGCAGACCCCTTTTAGATTAATACCACCCCTTCAAAAGATTATTTTTTGTCGTTGGTAATTTTATGCTTTTTGTATTGCATTGGAATATTACTGAAATTACATGTGCATTTGTTTGCATATGTGTGCTTGTGTGTAAGCGTGTGTATATATAATGATATAAAATATATGATGATAAAATCTCAGTAAAGCCAAAAAAATTTGGCTACCTTCTCCTGGAGCTAATTGAAGAAAACACTTGCTGTTTGTCCTGGGAATTCCTCAGAAAAGAGAGCTGCTCTTTCATGTATGTAATCACGTGTTTTAGTATACCACCTTCACCGCAAATCCTTGGCAGCTACTAAAGGAGCCTTCCTTATGTCTGAACAGAAAAACATGTCATTTCCATTTTCAGCATTGAGTGCAAATTTTGGGCAAAGGCCAGTTTCTCCAACTGAAACATAAATATCTTGATGCTGCTGCTGTTGTTAACTTTTCACCTTTCCTACACATTATATCCTATTATTTCCTACACATATCATTTGTTCTATTCAGTCCATTTTCTCTTTTTCTTGTCACAGACTTGAGATCAGAGCTGCCAGTGACAAGAAGGCATGCAGTTTGCTAAGTTTGCGCATTATGCTTTGGACAAGCTTTCTACAAGCTTTCTCCTCTGCTCTCTTTAAAGGCTTTTTTTTTCCTTTAAGGGAGATGTAAATGCAAACAGTGCAGTGTTTTGGTGTAACTATAATGTGGGCTTTCTGGAGGAAAATGTAAAAGGTGATAACCTGCCACAGTTTGACACTTTCTCATTCAAGGGGAAAAAAAAACACAAATGCCATTTCCTCAAACCATAAGCTGAAAAGGGATGTAAAGGTCACTTTTTAACTCAATTCTGCAGAGGGACTTTATTCACAGCGCTGAACCTAAATTTCTATACTAATGCATGTATCTTTTAAAGATGGTGGCATCAGATGGCGTCCAGCAGACCGAGCCTGTGACCATCAACATCTTGGTCATTGATGCCAATGACAACACACCCACCTTTGGCGAGGTCTCCTACAGCATTGAAGTCTTCACTGACATGCAGCCGGGAGAGACAGTATTACAGGTAATCAATCAAGCAATCGTTGCCTTGCCTGTCTCCTTTTCTGTCGATCTCTTTGCTCTCTGCTTTACACCTGCCTGTTTGTCCCATCACACAATCTCTCCCGTTTTTTTTTCTTTTGCTCTCCGTCTTCTTTCATGTTTAAGGTGAATAAACACAACAGAACGGCGCATTGTCGACAGTCAAACCTCTGGAACAATCCCTTTCCTCTGTGCTGTAGTCGTGACAGACAAGTCAGAAAACATTTTCCTCTCCGTCTTAAAAGGCCTGGGGAACCATTCACCCAATAGATAAGCTTCTATCATGTAGCTAATTCACTGTGGTAGGTCAAAATCGGTGACCATTAATCAAGAGGTGCGTGCCCCTTGAAACTGATTTAACTGTCAATCCTCACATTTCATCAGACGGATTTGCATGTTTAAATGCTGGATTATATTTATTTTAATGGATTATGGAGTTTGTTCATTTGACTCATTTGATTAGCGTGTGAGATGTAGAGGTCATGGTGTTCTGGGTTGTTTTTTGGACTGTCTTGCATACATGTACACACACACATTCCTGCTCCAGCCGAACCACACACACTTTCACGTGCATGCACAAGCATTTGAGTAACTTACCTTAAGACGCTGTGTTGCCATATCTAGTATTGTGGGGAGTTTCATCACTTCATTGTCCCTTATTTGGTAGGCAGAGCATGATCCTTTGTCTTTCAGTCGGTAAGTCGTTCAGCACAGCCTCTCCAAAAAAAATGTCAGACACAAAAAGGTCAAGTTTAATCTGTCTTAAAAACCAGCCATTTCGCCCTCCCTGAAATGAGGCCAGGGGTCACAGAGCGTCTGGTATGACCGCTTAACCGATTTTTATAAGCCGTTTATGAGAGCCTCCAGGCCCCTGAGGACGTTGCTGCTTATTTGATGCTACAGCTTTTTCCTCCATGTCAGGAGCATGGAAAAGGAGGTCTGGGTAGCTTGGATTAAAGTTTCAAGGCCTTGAAGATAGGGAGCCTGCTACACGATGAGGTGCCGTCATTAGAAACAGCAGGGTGCCCAAAATAATTGGCTTCAAGGAATTGGTGGCTGCTTAATTCATTTGATAACACAGCATGAAAAAGGGTCTCTTTTTTTTCCTTTTCATTTTCCAGAAAGCAGTATCTGATAGCTATCTGATAAGCTGCTTTCATAACTCAGATACTGTCTAATCCTAATCATGTGAAAGGTAGCAAGGCATGAATTTTTCGAGCCTGATTTGTTGTTAACTAATTTTTTTCCAAACCTCCATTATCATAAAGGTCACTAAATTGGAATCCGCATTTAAAAGGGATCCAGGAATTCTGTATCACAGCCTGTAGAAGAAGTCAGTCTGTTTGTACACATTATATGATTACATTATATTATATGAATGTCAGCCATTTCTTCCTGTCTGTACGTACAACAAAGGTCATGTGTTCAGAAGTTAATAGCAGGGCACCAAACTGGATTATAGCATTTCTCCTGTTATTATTGGTACTGGTGGGCAACTTGACTGAAGTGAGTCGCCGCCCCCCATGGAGAAACATTTACTGCTTGACTGGTTCACTAAGCACAGTACTGATAGGTGTTCAGAGCTCCCCCTGCACCTCCAGTAGACAGTTACAAATATGTGAAGACATTACTTCTGTGTCGTCTATGCTATCTTTGATTTCTATCTCCCTAATTCCCTCTCTCTCTTTCTCTCTCTGTCTCCCTCTCTCTCTGTCTCTATCTTTTTCCTTATCCCAGCTGACAGCAACAGATGCTGATGAGGGCCTGAACGGTCTAGTGACCTATGAGATACTGGCTGGTGCCCAAGGAGATTTTATTATTAGTAACCGCACTGGACGCATCACTGTGGCACCAGGTGTCACCCTCACTGTGGGACAGTCGTATGCGCTGACTGTGAAGGCATCTGACAACGCACCAGAGATCCAGCGAAGGTAGCTTATTGTGCAATACCTCCTCTCGTCTTATTTTGCATATTAATGAATGTGTTCTTTTTTGTTCGTTTGTTTGATTGTTTGTTTTTGTGTCAGTGAAAGATTTTTTGAAAGTGCAGATATGTTGCCGTCTAACTCTTTACCATGCAACCACATTTTTATACATATTCAGTCAGTGTTTTATTTGCCTGTGTATCCCATAACTGGTATGTTATTTTGTGTCTTGCTTCATTTAATGTGGTGTTTATAGTGATTCACTAATTAGCTTCTGAATCCAATGGAAAGCCCTCTTTGGGCTGAATCACGGAGAAAAAAGCATTTCTGACAAGCTGTTGTGATTCAAACAGCAGATGGTCTTGTTCAGTCTAACATTGCAGACATTGTTTTCTCTCTTCCTTTATTTGTTGGTAGAGGACATTTGATATATTGTTGCCTCTTTATCTTTTGTTGATAAAGCAAAGATCCTTTTTTGAATGTAAAATACCAGCTCAAACTATATATGTATCTAATATTAAACTATTATCTAAATAAACTATTTATCTAATATTTTGGGGATTTTTTTGCTGTTTATTTGTTTGTTTTCAGAAGAGGTAATGCATGAGATTGTTCCCCTTGAGAGGGCTTTGCTATGTAAATGCATATCAGTTGGCCCTGCCAAAAACAAGAGAAAGCATTTCAGAAGCTCAAGATGAAAACACAGAAGGTGGCAGGTTGAAAAGCCCTCAGAGTCAGTGCAGAACAATACGTAATCTGTTGTTCAAAAGGATTTTTGTATGACACGTATCAAATTTTTAACATTTTCTTCATGTCCACATGTACCTTAATAACCTGCAGCAAAACAAAAGTGTTTCATGACAATTAATGAATGAATAATCAGCACAACCACAGTTCTGTTTTCAATTTTGCTATATGTCTTATTAAATAAATAATAGCCTGCTTCAGTGAACAACTGAAAATCAGAGCTCAGTTGATTACAAAAATTGCCAAAATTTTTAATGGAGCAGTTGATTATTCACTCATGAATATGGCATGATTAACAGGACCCTACCAGTTTGTTCGCTTGTAAATGTGTAAAGAAACATGCTGTGAGCCCACTGTTACTCCGATGCAGGTGCCACTTTGAAAAAAATGCCACCAAAAACCTGTTTGTTTCACTTAACATTTATCAGATTCAGACTCCACTCAAGAAGGCACTTTCAACGCTAGATGTTCTTGGTGACTAATATGTTACAGACATGGGCAAACCACTTCAGTACTGTGACTCAACAACTTCTGAAGAGGTGAACCACGCAGGGAGTCAGTGGATTGATCTGTGCTTTTGTTTCTGC
>OMKZ01018717.1:5021-18072 GCA_900302535.1 Neoniphon sammara | reverse complement strand
GCCTGCCCGGACGGCGAGCGCTTCGAGAGGTCCGTGATGTTCATCCAGTCCTGCAAGTGCAGCGACGAATGCAACCATCTCAACGAGGCCGCGATGCCTCCGCAGCGATGGCTCTACGGGGACACGCACAAGTTCATCGACTAGTGGCGTCCTCCCCCAGCCTACATTCCCTCACACACTCCTAAAGACATGAACCTGCCCCCTAGTCAACCCCATTATAGAATAGCTGTCCTTAGTGTATCTATGAGTAGACACGAGCGAGGTGCACACGTCAACAACACCCTTCTTGGAGAAGTATTTGGGGGGAACGGGGAGAAGAAATCAGACTCCAACCCGGACAGAGAGAAGTGACCAGCCCCTGCTTTAGTGTAGATAACCGGTTTCTACAGTACATTTATGGAAAACCATGGATCCAACCCAGCCAGCTGCCACCATATGTCCCTGATCTCCGAACACTGAACACATTCAGTGGGGACGATGGAGAGAAACTTAACTGTTGTTGATTTCTTTTGTTGATGGTGTGGATTTACATCGAAGTTACTGAGAAGTAGGTCTGACTAGCTAATAGAAAGCTGGTCTTATATTGATTTGGAGTCAGACATTAAACTAACTGGAATCATCTGCCCATTTACTCTCCATTATTTGAGCATTGATAAACCAAATGAAGACTCATGGAGAAGACTTGGCACAGAAGAGTGGAACGATGATAGCAGAAGATGGAGGAGCATCTCTCAGATGCTCTGACAGGAGGGGGGGGGTTTCTAGTGGTATTTATTCATTGGTATTTATTGTTGAGACAGACATGACAGTGGCTGCCAACAAGGGAGACAGTGCTGCTATGTTTGAGGCAGCAGCGTGGCTGGATGGGGATTTCGAAAAGGGACAAAACAGCTGAGCGCTGTCAGCAGCTGGAGGGAGACGAGAACTTCCACGGGGCTTGACCCTCGGGTCATATCAGAGGTCACAGCGGTCAGACAGCCACATCTAATGATGGATGATGAAAGCAACAACTTTGGGGAAGAGAGAAAAAGGTGTGATGGATCGGAAAGGGACAGACTTGAACCTGGCGGGTTGAGGTTTTGTGTGCGGTGGTGGGCAAAATGTCAAAGGTTGTTTGCACAGCTGGACTCATCCCCTGCTTTGACTCCACAAAAAAGTGAGACATTTGCCAAGCACCAGAAGAACAAGCCTGGGATTCTGGCGTCGAGAAGTCGACCGGCTAATTCTGTGCAAATTACAATCCTGACTCTGACGGGGTAGTGAGAGAAAATCAGAAAGTCTCTGGTTTGCTATAAAAATAAAATTTGGAAAACTGTGTGCTGAGGTAAACATGTAATTTGTGACTAGCGGGTGGAACCGCTCCTGGTACCCAATCTGGCCTGTAATCTAGCAGCAGCTGATGCATGCTCACTCACTGAAACAAAACTCTTACTTATGTCTCTTCATGTTTATGTGGTGTCTATTTCGGAGCAACGCCGCTGATGGCTGTGTTGTCGATGACATCACCGTCATTTAAAAGGGACGGGGGGAGCTTGCAGAGGACTGGGTCAGGGGTGGAGTTCCTGCCACAGAGGTCATTAATGGCCTCCTTTCTTTCTAAGGACACAGAACAGTGGCCTTTTATAGCTCCTCATGTGTACCAGCATGTTTGAAGGGGAGGAAGTCTGTTTTATTAATCTATAGCTGGTGTGACCTAGACCCTTTATTTTATGACTGAAGAACCCAAGCATCTTCCTTCCTTGGACTTGGGTTAAAATTCATGCACCTTAGAGCAGCCGTTTATTCACGACCTAATCTCTAAATGGAAATGCATTGAGAGGTCTTTATAAATGTATTTTCTCTCCTGTACTGAGTGAAGTTTTCTCTTGGTGACTCCAAATTATTTGAAGTGCCATTTTACATTTCAAGATTTTTTTTTCTCTTGTGCCATAAACGGTAGGCTTTAAAGTTTTTGCATTTTTTTCTATGAAATGAAAAACTTTTTCTACAATCTTTGCCACAGTAGGCTTTCTTAGCTAGGAGACTCTGCTGCTTCTAAACCTCACAACCTTTTCTGGGGCTTTAACCTTCAGAAAAAGAAGAAAATTTTGTTATTGATAACTGTTTCCTATGTTGCCATTGCCTATTTGCCTATGTAGATGCTGTGGTTTTGGTAAAAATGTCTGTAGTCTTGTTACAAGTCACAAATAGAGCAGCTATGTACAGATGCCTTGTTATTTTGTGTTTAGAGTTTTATCTGCTGTATAAGGGCCAATCCATTTACTGAGTAATACTGAACTAGTCCATGTATAGCTAGCACTGAGCAAGGTTGTGTTCAGAGTTTTTGTGAGCATTAAGTGCCATATTGAAAGCATGATGGTGATCATTTATGTCCACTAATGTACAAATTTATAATTCCATCTGTAGATCAACATAATTGTAAGAAAAGAAAAAAAATGCACCACAGTAGGACAGGACTACACAGGACTTAAAAATCGATTGTCTAACCATAAATTAGATTTTACAGCTCAAATGATTTCATCATTCTGCATTTTGAATAAAGAATTTGTTTCACTCCTGTGCGTGGTGTCGGGCAATTACCTAAGGCAGTGGTTTTCAAAGTGAGGTCGGGCATCCCCAGAGTCTTTTAGGGGCTTCCACGGGGTCCTCAGAAAAATGAGGACTAGTTCAGTTTCACTACAGTTTAATTCACTAGAAATAATAATAAAACAGTTTGTCTCACCACTTTGAATCCATTTGTCAGTACTCAAGTATGACATCTAAATATTACCATACACAGACCAAAATCTCTTTCCACAGGGGTCCTGTAAGGCAAAATAAACTTCAAATGGTCTAAAGCTTAATCAAAGTCAGTTTGAAACCATTCATCGAAAGGATTATTCAAATAATCATCCCTAGCATTGGCAAACAGCGCTGCTACCAGGCTGTGTGCGGCATGAGTAGCATCTCAGCTACATGTACAGTATATACCATATGGAACTGTCACATTTAGTTATACCTTAATTTTGCTTACACAAGGATACATTTGATTAATAACACCATGTTTTGGTTTGTAGTTTTGTGTGTATAATTTTATTTCAAAACAAGATCAAAACCAGATGGTCTTTGATATACAAACAGGGCATCAATACACAGTGAACAGTAGACCTACGTCCAGTGACATTATACAGATTTACTATCAGGAGCTCTCTTGGAGAATGCATTTATTTTAAGTATTCAATTAGAGGCAAAAGACTAAACAATGAGCTGCCATTTGATTTAAGAACTTTTCCCTACTGAACTGTCACTGCTTGACCAATTATTACTACAGGGGAATAAAAAAAAAATTAAAACTAGAAAAAACAAAACTAGTTTGAACATGATTTGACTTCTTGTTTGCAAACAGGAACTAAAAATCACTTTTACATGTTCCTCCGAACTACGTCTCTGCACATATTCCTGAAGCTTTACTGTAGATCCGGATACATGTAAACAATGAAACAGAAGAAAAGTAGCCTCACAAGAGACCAGAACGGTCAACTGACTTTTTATAAAAAGTTTTAATTTCATTGAGCAAAAAAATAAAATAAAAATAAACCATGGTAAAAGAGAAATTAAAACCAGCCAACCCCCCCCTCCCACCAATAGACATTAAAATAAAACGTTTGGTGAACACAGTCAAGGAGCAGAGCTTTAAAATAAACAGTGAAGTTGGTTTGCTTCCAAATACGAGACGACGAGGAGATCCATGGAAAGGAGACTTCTGCTTGGCTTGAGTACTCATCTGGACTGCTCGACTGAAGAGGGACAAGAGGGGAGAGACATGAGTCAGGCATTTATAACATCACTACCATCACTTTGAGCAACAGCTGAGCATACCAACTTATCACCAATAGGTCTAACGTGCAAGGGCAGTTTCCATCCGCTGAGACCTATACAGTTACACGCCACTATCAACTGCTGTCATTTGTTGCCAAGATTACTCCGAGAGTTATAACACCGGCTAATTATCTGGAGGGAAATCGTAAGTGGACAAGATCCCACAAACAGCACACAGAGTACAAGCAATTAGCAGTGATGGGATACTCAGCCTGGAGAACATGGAAACTTCAGTGGTGTTATGATAATAAAGTAGCTTCAAACCCCTTTAATCCGCATTAAATTCATGCCAACGAGTCTTCCTAAAGCCCATCAAACAGGGACTCTGGAGCTCCACATGTATTCTGGCGCAGCAGAATCAATTGGGTCAACTTTATTTAGGACATGAAGCATCGGTGGATTTCAGTGGGCACTCAGAACTGAAAGGCGGGGTTCGTACAGCCTCCTCAGAGTAAAATTCAAGCCCTTTTCAAGCAATTTCAAGGTACCTAAACCAAAATTTCCAGACTCTTGAAGCCTTTATCATCTAAGCTAAATTGTTACTTTAAGTGCAAATGTGAAAAAATAAGTTTACAGGATCTTTTATACCCACAGAAATCAATGTATATTATCGCTTTGTTTATATTTACCAGCTGTTCACATTAACTTTGATTGTAATTTTGATCATGATTATTTAATGCTTGCTAATTTCTAGTGTACGGGGTCATTTCAAATATGAAAAGATTTTTTACGAGTGACTGTGTAGATGAAACACCAGATTATGTTGAAAATCTGGTATATTTGAATTCAAACATATTCCTAACCTTGAAAACTAACACTTAAAATGAAGCATTTTCAAAACTTTCAAGACGCTGCGCGAACACTGGAAAGACTTACTGTAGGTGGAGATGTCGATCTCCTCTGGAAGCTCGGCCACGTTGACCTCAAAGCGGTCCTGCACATCATTCAGAGTCTTGGCGTCGGTCTCGTCGGAAACGAAGGTTACGGCCAGACCTTTGGTCCCAAACCTACCGGCACGGGCGACCTGAAGGCCGGGGAGAAGACGAGTGAGTCAAATCAAAAGATGCACCAGCTTACTCTACTCCTCAAATGAAAGAAACCCACGCCATGAATAACTGACAGAGCTGCATAAGTTTATAGCACATCAGGAAACACCCAATTTCCTAGAATACTGCAATGATTGATGACACAGAAGAAACAGGTGTTTAAAAAAAAAAGGAAGAACAGGTGCTGTTGTTTCCCCTCTGTAGTTCCTCACCCTGTGCAAATAGGTGTCGGAATCTTCTGGCATGTCGTAGTTGAAGACAATATTGACTCGCTCGATGTCCATCCCTCGGCCAAAGAGGTTAGTGGCCACCAAGATTCGCCTTTGGAAGTCCTTGAACTGCTGATAACGAGACAGCCTACAGGGCAGAGGGGGAGACAGAGAGCGACAGGGAGAGATTATCAACGCAGCTGCTGTGGGCATTGCTGGACTGGATCCCCTTTGAAGGCAATGATGTGTTGAGTTAACTGATGAGGCCTCATGCTCCATAAACATACTTAGCATTTGGAGCTGAATGGAGTATGTGTTTATGGGGGCAGGTATGCATGTGTCGGTATGCGAGAGGAAAATGTGTGTGTGTGTGTGTGTGTGCAAGACTCACCTCTCTTCCTGAGCCATTCCCCTGTGGATGGCGATGGCAGGGAAATTCTGTTCCACCAGAAGCTGGGACAGAGCCACGCAGCGCTGCACCGACTTGACGAAGATCACCACCTAGAGGCAGAGAGGATGCATTACAACACCGCTGCTAGGGCTGCTTGTTTCAGGACACTGAGAACATGAAGGGTCACAAAAGGCAGTGCAAATCAAAGTTCACATGCAAATTTATAGCCCTTAACCACAGCCTACAGTCTCAAAGGACTTTACAAGCCCTATTTATAGAAAACCGAACGACATCCCCGACCTGAAACCTCACAGGCATGACAAAAGCTACCAAAAAAAAACCCCCCACAAAAGCCAAAAGGGATTTAAAAAAAAAGAATAAAAAGAACCACAGAGAGGGAAGCCCCTTCCAGGCCAGCCAGGAGTGCAATAGATGGTGACTGGGCAATTATTAGATCTGATCTGATACATTCAATTAAAATTAAGAAGAATCTCCTCAAAATATGATGGCAGACATGAATCCATGAAACCATTTTTCATGTCTATGCGTATGAAATAATTTTTCAAAGGGTCAAATGAAGTAGGCCTAGGGTGCCAAGTGGTGCTGGGCCCGTTATGCAGCAGCTGACTGCTCAACTAGCTCACCTGGTTGAACTCCAATACGTCCAGCAGGTCGAAGAGCTTGCGGTTCTTCTCGCTGTCCTTTAACTTGCAGTAGTACTGTTGCAAGCCGTGGAGTGTAAGTTTGGTCTCGTCGTCCACAAATACTTCCATGGGCTGCAGGACATCAAAGTGGGTTTGGTAAACTTGGCATGATGACAGCTAGTAGGGGCTACACTTATAAAATGTGAAAATGTTTTTCAGCTTTCCTATCATTAAAAAAGGTTATTTTCTTGGGTATTTTCTAGCTTCAGAGATACGCAAAAGAAACTTTTGTACTCACATCCTGCATGAATTTGCGGCAGACTGGTCGGATTTCCTTGCTCAGGGTGGCACTGAACATCATACACTGCTTCTCGTGGGGTGTGAGCCTGAAGATATCCTGTACGTCACGCCTCATGTCTGCCACACAGGAGGAGACAGAACACAAGTTCAGATGGGTTTCCTGCACATTTTCCATTTCAAAATTCCATATACTTCACCACTGTTTCTACCCCTTTCCTGGCATCAAACTCGAGATTTTTTCAAGACCCAAATAATGTCAAGACCTTGTGTACGGCAAAACACCCATCTGCTCAGCCAGATCTCTGATCTCTGATCTCTTCTGAAGCCGGCAGACCACAGAATTCACAATTTAAAATCCAAGACCTTTTCAAAACCAAATGACCATTCAAGACCTTTGCAAGTCTTTAACAATGACAAGATTTTTCTTATTTTTCAATATGATTTATGCTTTAAGTGGCTGGGTGATATGGTCATCAAGTCATCCACAGAATTCTACAGTTAAAGATTATTACTGAAAATGTTACAATATGTGCAATGTCAGTGAGTAAAAATCAGTATCAATATATGTATTGGGCTTAAAAGACTTTTTGTTCAACTGCAAAATCTGGAAATAATAATTCATTTTCGTATTTTTGTAGTGCTCAGCAGGAAGATTACTTTGGCTCAAGGGTCCTTCTGTTAACTTTCAGCCTGTAATACAAAGTGGGGTTACGGACACAGACTGATAATATAGCTCTAAATAAATGTATACTGACCACAGTAGGGCTGCACAATATTGGAAAAAACTGACATTGCAATATTTTTTGTAATATCTATTTAGGTAATATCAGACAGCCTTTTCTTGTAGATTAGTCATGGAAAATGAAAGCCTTGTGAGTTTTCCTTCTGTAGCGGGAAAAAAGCTCTAGCATGACATGTTTGATTTACTGCCTTACTTTTAGCGCACGTCCTATGATGTCACTAATTCACATGTGTACATCACAATGTAGATGCTGAAACAATATACTGTGCACCCCTAGACCAGAGGCAATAATATAATATTGTCTGAGATATTGTTAGAGGTTGGATGCCATTGTAAGTGAACACATTTAAGTAGAATCTATCATTGCTGTATAAATAACAAGAGACTACCATGACCACCACAAACAGGACAGAGAAAAGGTTCACTAAGGAGAAGTAAAGTACAATTAATATTACAAAGACAAACACACCTAGCTGCTCCAACATCTTGTCGCACTCATCCAGGACAAAGTGCTTGACGTTCTTCAGGTTGAGGGTCTTGTTCCGAATGAGGGCAAGGATGCGGCCCGGTGTCCCGACAACGATGTGAGGGCAGTTCTTCTTTAATACCTCCTCGTCCTTCTTGATGGCCAGGCCACCAAAGAATACTGCTGCCTTTACGTTGGGCATGTACTTGGAGAACCGCTCGTACTCTTTACTGATCTGGAAAGCCAGCTCTCGTGTGTGGCACATGACTAATACGGACACCTGGGGACAGAGACGGTTTACCTTCACGTTATTCTAACAAAAAAAATCACAATTCATGCACTGAAGGCACTATTTGCTATATCTCACTAAATCAACCATTTGTTATTCCTAGAAATTCAAATTCATGACAGATGACTTGCAAAAGACACTATTACACATAAGGACGCAGGATTTTCTTCTTTCATATTTCATTTTTTAGCACATAAGTATTTAAATGAAATGACAACATTTAGAATTTGACTTGATTAGGTTATTGAGCAATTATGATATGGTTTTATCATTTGTGCAGCCCTAGAGTATAAAAGACTACACATGAGCATGAGTAAAGTTCACAAAGAAGCAAACAACTCCATTTATTTACACTGAGTTCAACTGACACATGGTGTTTTCTTTATGTGGTACAGCAGTCATGACTTTACAGCAACAGACATTAAAGCAGTTGTCTTTACAATTTAATATGATCTTGTGCACGCAGTATGTGTACTAACCTGTCCATCAACAGGCTCAATCTGCTGCAGTGTGGCCAGCACAAACACAGCCGTCTTGCCCATACCAGATTTGGCTTGGCACAGGATGTCCATACCCAGGATAGCCTGAGGGATGCATTCATGCTGGACTGTAGCAAAAAAGCAAAGAACAGATTTCAGTCAGTGACTTTGTTTCCTCGCCAGCAGAGCAGTTATTTAAAAATACTGTGGAGAACAGCTTCAGTTGTGTCAGTCTCACTAGAATCATTATGCCTAGACTAATATATTGCATGTGAGAAGCAAACTCTGGCTCAAAGGTCAACATCCATCTTGGACTTTCCCTGGGCCAAATATACTCATTGCACAAAACAAAATATCCCATTCAAATAATTCAGAAACACCCGAGAAGTCCCATTACGTTAGTTGGATAACGTTACACCATCATGCTGAAGAGAAGCATATACAAGTTAAGACAACCTCAAATGAACGTCAAATGCCCTTCACCTTCAGACGGATGCTCAAAACCACAGTCAACAATGGCTCGGAGCAGCTCCGGTTTGAGCAGGAAATCTCTGAAGCCAGAGCTGTGGATGGAGACGTAGGAACCCTTCACCTCCTTCTTGCCGGCGGGGGCTGCGCTCTCGGGGGCTCCCTGAGGCTCCTCATCTTCTTCGTAGTCGAGCAGTTCATTTTCAACATCATTCTCAGCCATTGTGTCTGACAGGAATACAAGTTGAGATGTTAGCCTGTTTCTGTGTCTTTGTCTGTTGGTAAATACTGAGGCAGAAATTCCTCCCCACGGGGTTCACATGGGGAACAGCTAACAAAACACACCTGTTGTTGCCATTTGCTGCACCAAGTTTCACCAGACTTCCTGCGTATTCTCAACTATAATGACTATGGGTAGAAGTGTGGGACCGAGGAAGGGTCTTTCCATTTAGATGATTACTAAAAGAACTGTATGATCCTTACATTCTCAACATTGTTAGTAATATTGTGATTATGAAACTGCACTTTCCACTGTGTAAGACAGCCATTGTGCCAAAAACACACAACGCCAGACCAAGTCTACACTCAGTGGATTGTGAAGATAGCTAGACAACCGTTTTCTGCAAGACACAAACATCCCAGAGACACGGTTCGTAAACCCTGGATTGGGATCTTAGCAGATACCGCGAGGTTAAACAACCGGGTTAGCTTTTCAGCGGTATACTGCCTGGGTTAGCTAGCAATGTTGCATAACAAATGCTAACGTGGCTGGCTAACTTATTATGTGGTAAATTGTGCTGTTAGCCGAATACTCTGCTGAACCACACGAATAGCACCAACAGAAAAATGATATCATTGGTTCTGAAAATTACATTACGAAGGAAATTGAGAAAATACAAATGTTAAATCATTCACAAAAACGAGACAGGCTGTTAGGTCGGTTAGCTAGCTAAAGCAACATTAGCAAGGCTATCAAAGGAGCAAGGCTAATCTTAGAATCAATCGGAATTAGGCTATCGCAGTGATCTTTTAACTCAAGAAAATTTCCCTGTCGCCATTTCTACAACGATCGTTTTACAAGCTGCCGGATCACTTTGCAAATTAATATTACATTAGTAACATACCCTCACGATGTTTTCACTTCGCCACAGCAAGACTCGACTCAAAACCGCATGGGGAGGCCTCAGTTGGTTTATGCGATTAAACGGAAATACCGCCCCCGCTGAATGCATTGATCTTATAGGTGGATTCGGACATCCATCACCTTGAACGGCGCAGGATTGGGCAAACGGCCTGCCAATCATTAGCAAGGTTAACTCCAGCTGAAAGAAGCGGGATATACTAATACTGTGCACAACTGAATGAGTTTGTCGTGAGCACGAAATTGTAGACAATCTCACCCACTCGCGCACACACACGGCACTTCCTCACACACACGCTCTTATCGCTACTACTGCAAATTTAAATTAAATTTGCTCATCTATTTTTAAAAATCACAACGAAAAAGTAAGCCAAGAGAGAAAGAAAAACATTTATTACGACATTCGAGGGTCACAAACTACTTCAGTTCAAGTTCAGTCAAGACGAATTTTTTTTGTTTATAGTAAAATTAACTCATAACACATTCAATTGACTAACAAAACACAAAACAGCACAACAAAATGTAAACCGTTTCCTCTAATAGAACTTGTAGTATGGAAGCCTGTGATCACAGGTACTCAGTGCAGACAAATGTCTCTTCACTGGACTCTGGATTCCTCTGTTGTTCACAATTGGTGAGACAGTCTGATATATTGAAAATCCTTAAAATTTTAACATTTGGATAGGCTCAGATGTTTGGTAAGCTTTCTTGGAGTCTCTGAGCTTTCAAGATAACATGTCCATTTACTTCTCATCTTATCCACCGCAGGCAGATATTCAAATATTCATTCATACCGTCCTAAAACAGCTCTTTTCAAAAGCCTGTTTTGGTATCTGACTCAGCTGTTTAATGAATGAATGGAGGTCCTTTAGGATGAAAGCGAAGGCTCCCCAGTTTGCCTGCAGATTTAGTTCAGTCTGCTTGCTGCTCGCTTCTGCTTACTCAAGGTTGTTTTTTTCCAGGTTAACATAAGCAATTTACTCAAACAGCACGAGTGTTCAAAGGCCTCATATAGTTCATTGAGGCAAGATTGCTTTTCAGTTTAAAGCCACAAGTCAGTGAGCCTCACACTGAAGGAAAAAACTGTCCCTATTTACTGATAGGGGAAAACACTTCCGCAATGTCACATACATTGTAAGAATAGTTAAGGAAAAAAAAGTAGCACTGATGAAAAAAAAAAAATAATAAAATAAAAAGACAGAGGTATACAAAGTGGTTTTACTATAACAGAGTTAGGATATTGTTAGCAGCTGGTTAGCTTCTATATCCGTGATTCCAGAGCAGAAGAGAATCTCCACTGTGTAGCAGAGAAGTATGGAAAACTGTCAGACTCTGGCCGGGAGTGCAACTCAGAGGATAAACCAGAGGTGGGGCAAGAATGGCTCAAGTAGTCCCTCACATGGCGAGGCAACAACTGAAACAGACAGTCTTCCACCAGAAGGCCACCTCCATGCAGGCCTGAGCAGTACACCAACTCTTCGGGCAGCTCCTCAAGACAGTTACTGCGCAAGTCCAGCCTAAACAGCTGGCTTAAAGCCCCAAGCCCAGTGGGTAACGAACTAAGAGAGTTGTGAGAAACATTTAAGATGCGCAGCTCCAAACAGCCACTGAAAAGCTCTGGGGGTAGTCTCTCCAGCCTGTTCCCACTGAGGTCCAGCTCTGTAAGCAGCTGCAGCGCCTTCACCTGTACAGGCAGCTCTTCTAGCAGGTTACCAGCCAGCAGGAGCCTGCGAAGGTGGTGAAGAGTGAAGAGGGCTGGGGGAAGGTTCTGGAGGTGGTTGTTGGCCAGATCCAGGAGCTCTAGACCTCGCAGTACACCTACAGTGGCCGGCAAAGCCAGCACACGGTTATAGGCAAGTTTAAGGCAAGAAAGATGTCGGAGATGAGCCAGACTAAGCAGCTCCTCTAGGGTTCTTAGGTTATTATGCTGCAGGTCCAGTGTACGCAGGTTGGTCAGAGCCAACAGGGCAGAGGGCAAGCGCTCTAGTTGGCAGCCCTGAAGCTGCAGCTCCGTCAGGCCAGTCATCCTCCTCAGGCCTGTCAATACAAGCAATTGAGAGCCCTCATTGTTGATCTCCAGCCTCACCAGGCTACCTGCCACCTCACACAGCTCCCCAGGGACCCGCTGCAACATCCCTCGAATCACCAGCACACGGAGGTGACGTAACTGGCGGAGGCTACCTAGCGCCCAGCCACGGCCCACCCCACTCTCACAGCCCAGGCAGCCAGAGAGGTGGAGCTCTTGCAGGCTGTGAAGGGAGTAGACCCAGCCAGGGATCTCTGCTACCTGGGTGAAGGTGAGATGGAGGGTCTCCAGATGTTCCTGGAGGACTCCAAGGGCACCAGGATCCACAGCTGCAGTGGTGTGGTAGAGGTGGAGCTCCCTGTTGGAATGATATGTAATAGTACAGCCACTGAAGTGCATACAGACACAAAATGTATTTAATGCATATACTTCTAAACCATATAAACTAGGTATCAGAGTTGTAATGAGTGATTAACTATGTATGCACTGTTTGTAGGGTTATAATCTGGTTGGCCCCCACAAGTGAACCAGGCAAATCATAAATGTTTCATTAAAATAAAACCAGTGATGTAGCAATTCTGACCTTCCAAATTTAAATTTTTTTTACTTTTATAACACCGCTCCAATCAGGCTAGTCAGTGTTATTTTTGTAGATGACAGAAAACCATGACAAGTTTTTTATCAGTGTGCAAGCTTTTTTTTCTGATGTTAATGTATATATGTTGGCCACACACACCTGATGTACACCTGATGAAGCCTTGATCCAAGAGCACAAACATTTCTACACTGTTTTAGATTACATCATGTTTGACACAGTTGTAGACCAACACAGACTGATTTATCCATAGTCCAGCAGCCTACCACTCTCTTATCACACATGGGACAAAAGAAACATGAATTCAACACCAAACAACACACCTGAGCGATGTCATATTTGCCACTTGGGCAGTAAACTTGGCATCTGTGATGAGATCCAGTTTGAGGACGTGAAG
>OMKZ01018716.1:0-16249 GCA_900302535.1 Neoniphon sammara | reverse complement strand
AAGCACTGATTCTTCCAGGGAAACCCCTGAAATTGATTAGTAAGTCACAGGCTTTTTTGAAAAAAGTTAATTTACTTTAAATTTTAGTATGAATTACACGGGCTAGAGGAATGGGCAGCCACCACACAAGAGGAGAAGATATTTTAAAACAATCATCAAAAATATCAGTGAAATATTTGCTTTGTGAAACATCTTCTCATAGACTGTTCTAGTGCCAACAAGATGCTGATGTGAGAACAGTTTAGCATCATGGCAGACTGATGCTATTTTGAGCTAGTAAGAAAAAAATTAAGTGATGAACAAATCTCACACCTGAGCCAAACTGTAGCTGAGAAGTGTGACACCCTTACAAAGCACTCTGGGAAGAACTGACCATCGCCTGAAGGTCCTAATCTGTTCTAAAGATTTAAAATGGAAAATGTGGCTACTGTTTTTTTCTTTTTTTGGATTTACCTGCCACTGTGGTCTCAGTGGACAAAAGAGTTAGATGCCTGTCCTGAAGGGATCAGATGAAATAGAGGTTATAACTGAGTAAGAAAAATATGGACTGCATTATTACCTCTGGATATTGCGTAATGAGCACACTTAAATGTACTGTTCCTTTAACTTCGTTAATTCACTCTGTAACATGTTGAATCATCTAAACGTATCACTTCATCACTTTTGACTGTAACTTCTCTGTGATTGTTATTTATCTTGATGTATGTTTTTTTATAAAGTACAGTAAAGAGGAATTATGTGTAAATATGGCAGGGCATATGTTTTTGCCACCAACCCAGACTCAGAGCAAATCCTGACAGCACCACATGCACCAACTTGTGAATTTCCTTACACTCATTGTTACACGATTGGAGCATGAGGAGTACAAATTCTAGCTGTGTGTGTGTGTGTGTGTGTGTGTGTGTACATGCGAATATCTAATTCAGTCACAAAGCAAATATTCATATGTACTCACATTCCATCTCAATATACCACATCAGCTTTGTAAATAGTTGAAGTCGGTGTCTTCAGTTTGAGCTTATCGGTGCTGAAACCTCTGTGACAAAACAAACGAGGGAATGAGACGATAAAGACACTTCCACTTCCTGGAAAAACAGAAATAGCACTTGTCTCAAAATAGTGCCAATAACAAGGTAAGCAGTTCTATTTTTCTACCTGTGTAGAGCCAAGAAAATAAGTGGCTCAGCAAGGTGATCTGCAGTTGGCACATCGACATGTGACACCAGAGCCAGCTCAATATTCCCTGGAATTACTGTGTACATTTTTTGTCACAGACAGAGCTGCTCTGGAAGCAGAAATCACCGGGTTCATTCTTGACCACGGCATGATCCTCAGTAGGTTAGTTAACTAGCTTACCTAGATATAGTCTAGTGTGGCTAGCTTCAATATGGAAGGTCAGCTAGGGTAAATAGCTAATTAGATAACTTATACTGCACTCACACCACAGCCTTATAATCGTAAATACAAGCTTCGTGCTCAGAAAAAAAAGACATTCACGTCCTCTCCCTAGTCATATTTATCACTTGGAAACTTGGGATTTGGTATTTCCACATGATTTCTCCCACTTTTCCACATGTCAGCAACAGGGAAGATTTTGAGAATTATGGAGCTCATCATGGAAGCATCAGCAGTACTCCTTCAGTGATACGTGTTAGCATCCCTACACAGCATCTCTACACTTTTATACATATTTATTCAGGCCATTTATATGACAGGCAAGCGTTACCCTTAGTATTTGTTATTAGCCTGTAAATGTGTGTTGTTGTTAACTGTGACAGTTCTACAGTGATCTGAACACTCTTCTAGATAGGAAATCAAAATTTTATAGTTGTAAGGCTGTCTGATTCTGGTAGGACACATAGAAAGCTTCCTTTTAATTCACCTTGCCGTGGCCGAATATGGAGAAAGCATCAGTGGTTCCCAGTAACACCTAGCAACATGGCTACATTAGCTAAGAAGCACAAAACTTCCCTAACATTTTAAGATTAATGGCGGATGGAAGCCCCTGTTTTGAGAAATGGTGCAAGGAGCAGCTACTCTCCAACTTAATGACATCGGATAGTCCTTGAAGTTAAAAATCATGTTTATTTCATGTGAATATTCAATAAAATTAAAACACTGTTCTCAAATTTGCCACAGTAGACAATGTATGAGGTGCTCTCAAATGAGATGCAAGTTCCTGATTTGTGTCTAAGGAATAGCTGGAGGGGACTGTATTATGTAAGGCATAGGGCTATTCAAAGTTAAGAAGTTAAGATTAGCAGTGTGTCATCTAGCTTTTGGAAGGCTAGGATATCTGGTTGCATAATTCTGAGCTGTATAAACGCCTGGGTCATGGTGTTATGGAGATCCTTGGGTGAATTCACTGCTGATGGGTCAGAGTGCTGATCCAAACCTTGAGTTAATCAAATTCTAATGGACTTAAAGAGATTTTTTACTTGTTAATGATTTGACCTTGGTTAATATTTTATTTAATTAAACGATAAGGTGGAAGCTGAGAATATAAGAAGTGTGGTGTAAAGGAATAACTTGTCAAAATGGCCATATAGGAACCAAAATGGCAACATATGAGCCCAGAAATATAATAAAATAACAATACTTTTTCCTTATAGTGTAATGAATTGTTAAATTTACCAGCAATTATTACATGTGCTTAAAGTTCAAGTTTTTAAATAGAATATTATGAGATGAAAAGGTTACACTTTTGACCTATTTAGAGGGACATTTCATTACATAATGTTATTACACTATCTGACTGTTTCTGCATTACAAGGCACAATTTTGCTAAACTACATTTTGAAGTAAAAGCACATAAACAAAACTGTGGAAAAATGACAAAGCAAGAGAAAAAAGGATGTAAGTGCTAAATTCAACATTCAATCCACATAAATCTTTGAAAATGAACCCCTTGTTCATATCAATGTCGAGAGTGTGTTTTATCCTCATTTTCTGATCCTGCCTGTGTTTTAAGACGGCTTTACCACGTGTCCACAAACTGTGTAATCATGTCATCAGTGGAGCGACCCAGACATGACCTCTTAAAGCCACCAAAAGCACTGCAATGCACTACCATAAGCTTTCACAGGGGACTAGGGAGAGCAAGAGAAAGAGAGAGTGAGTGAGAGAGTTTCTCATCACCATGAATACATTTTATTCGTGACCCTCACCTCATTCTGTTAAAGAAAAATGTGTTTTATTTTTTCAATTTCTTTTTTTTCATAGGACATGGACTTAGGGAACATAGCTATAAATGCAGGCTGCAATTGAAGCCTAAATTTGATTCCAGTGTAAATGTATTTGTATAATGTATCCATGCCATGAAATCCCCTCAGCAAAACTGTTGTGAAGCAGCTGCATGAGAAATCAATAATCAAACAAAACTAGGAGTCCAAACATGTATTATGTCTGTGCGACAATAGCAAAGACACTGTATTTCCCATTTGTCGATTTTTTGTCTGCAATTGTCTGCTGGCTGAAGCACAACAGATAATGCGATTAAAGGTTTATTGGGGACAAAAGCCTCTTATGTCGATGTTGTCATTGTCCGAAAAACCTGCAACAGTGACAACATTCCCTGTGCAGCAAAAGCCACCGTCCCTCTGCACAGACAAATGAACTAAGACTTCAGCATACAAAAGACGACAGTGTAGGAAGTTATCCTCTTTCCATCAGTGACAATAATGAAAATGGTGGCAGTTGGACACACACCGATTGTACTAGCGATGCTTCTCTTCTCTAGTCTCACGGCCAGCTCATCATTCCAGCCCGCCCTGGTACTAGACATGGCCAAGATCCTGCTGGACAACTACTGCTTCCCTGAGAACCTGGTTGGAATGCAGGAGGCCATACAGCAGGCCATCAACAGCGGAGAAATCCTTCAGATTTCAGACAGAAAGACCCTAGCAGCTGTCCTCACGGTTGGAGTACAGGGAGCCCTGAACGATCCACGGTTGACGGTGTCATATGAGCCCAATTTTGTCCCAGTGATGCCACCAGCGCTGCCATCCCTCCCCACAGACCAGCTGATACGGCTGGTGAGGAACTCGGTGAAGCTGGATATCCTGGAAAATAACGTGGGCTATCTGCGTATAGACCGGATCATCGGGGAGGAGACAGCAGAGAAGCTAAGCTCTTTGCTGAGGGATAACATCTGGAATAAAGTTGCTCAAACGTCCTCCCTGATCTTTGACCTGAGGTACAGCACGACTGGAGAACTGTCAGGAGTTCCTTTCATAATCTCCTTCTTCTCTGACCCTGAACCACTTATTCATATTGACACTGTGTATGATAGGCCCTCTAATACAACCAAGGAGCTATGGACCATGCCGTTCATAATGGGAGAGAGGTATGGAAAGAAGAAGGACTTGATTATTTTAATTAGTAAACGTACTGTGGGTGCTGCTGAGGCAGTGGCATATATATTAAAACACCTGAAAAGGGCAATCATAGTTGGAGAGCGGTCTGCTGGTGGATCAGTGAAAGTCCAGAAGATTAAGATTGGCGATTCAGGGTTCTACATAACAGTTCCTGTGGCAAAATCTGTAAGTCCAATCACAGGACAGAGCTGGGAAGTGAGTGGCGTTTCTCCGTCTGTCAATGTCATCGCCAAGGAAGCTGTTGGAAATGCAAACTCTCTTTTGGCCGTGAGGAGTGCCATTCCTATGGCTGTTCAGAGCATCATGGATATCATTAAGCAGTTCTATGCTTTCACTGACAGAGTTCCAGCCCTCCTTCAGCAGCTGCAATCTACAGATTTCTTCTCAGTCATATCCGAGGAGGACCTGGCAATAAAACTCAACCAGGAGCTCCAGGCTGTATCCGAAGATCCTCGACTGACCATCAAATACATAAAAGACAGCGCTGCTGTGGTCGAGGAGGACTCTGAGCCTGATAAAGTTCCAGATGATCCAGCATTGTTAAGGGCACTGGTTGATATGTTGTTCAAAGTGGAAATCCTGCATGACAATACTGGCTATCTCCGATTTGACAAGTTTGTTGAGTCGTCTGCAGCAGCTAAACTAGGAGAGCACATCGCTGAAAAGGTGTGGGAGCCCCTAAAAGACACTGCTAATCTGGTCATTGACCTTCGCTATAACACTGGGGGGTCCTCTGCCTCCCTAGCATTAATACTTTCCTACCTTCAGGATGCCTCACAGAAACATCACTTTTTCACAATATATGACCGAATTCAAAACACAACAGTGGAACATGGCTCTCTGCCCAGTATTACAGGCCCAACCTATGGCTCCAAGCGTGGGGTTTACGTGTTGACCAGCTACTACACCGCAAGTGTGGGAGAGGAGTTTGCTTACCTGATGCAATCCTTACATCGTGGCACAGTCATTGGGGAAATAACATCTGGCACCCTAATGCATTCAAAGACACTCCAAGTGGAGGGCACAGATATTGCCATCACTGTCCCTTTCATAAACTTTATAGACAACAGTGGGGAATGCTGGCTGGGAGGGGGGGTGGTCCCTGATGCTATTGTGCTAGCCGAGGAAGCTCTGGACCATGTTCAAGAGATCATAGACTTCCACAGAGGGCTCAAATCCCTCATAGAGGAAACGGGGGAACTGTTAGAAAAACACTATGCAATCCATGAAGTCGCCATAAAGGTCAGTAAAGTGCTGCTGAGAAAATGGGAAGAAGGTTCGTACCGGTCAGTGGTTGATTTCGAGTCTCTTGCATCTCAACTGACGGCAGATCTCCAGGAGACTTCAGGTGATCACCGCCTTCACATCTTCTACTGTGATGTCGAGCCTGAGTCCCTTCACGAAGTCCCAAAGATGCCAACAGCAGAGGAAGTGGGATATATAATCGACGCTTTATTTAAAATAGAGGTAATGCCAGGTAATGTTGGCTATTTAAGGTTTGACATGATGGCAGATGTTGAGGTGGTACAAGCTATTGGGCCTCAGCTGGTCAACTTAGTGTGGAGCAAGATAGTAAACACTGATACCCTCATAATCGACATGAGGTACAACACTGGCAGCTATTCAACAGCAATTCCTCTCTTGTGCACCTATTTCTTTGATGCCGAACCCTTGCGACACCTTTACACGATCTTCGACCGCACCACATCTACCATGACAGAGGTTATGACATTGCCAGAGGTCAGAGGTCAAAGGTATGGGTCTACCAAGGATGTCTACATCCTCACAAGCCATATGACAGGGTCAGCAGCTGAAGTGTTCACTCGCACTATGAAGGACCTGAATCGGGCCACTGTGATCGGGGAGCCAACGATTGGAGGGTCTTTATCAAGTGGGACCTATCAGGTTGGGGACAGTATCCTGTATGCTTCCATTCCCAACCAGGTTGTTTTGAGCGCCGTCACTGGGAAAGTGTGGAGTGTTTCAGGGGTTGAGCCCCATGTTGTTGCCCAGGCAAATGATGCTTTGTCTGTTGCACAGAAAATCATTACAGCCAGGCTGCAGAAGAGAGAACAAGGGAAATAGGTAATTATGCTGTACTCCCTTAAAATGATTAGCTGAATAGCCCAGTATTTAATCAGCACTTAAATTTCAAATTCACAGTTTTTAAGAGACACATGTACAAGGTTTAGACGGAGGCCTTTCATTTAATGTTTCACACTGGTCAGTCATGTGAGGCATCACCAAAATGAAGGAGGTTCCTCCCTGACTAAAGCTATATAAAATTAATTTGTAAAACCTGCAATTAAACAGAATTTCCTCTGCACTTTTTATTTATTAATTTAATTGTTCAAATATGTTTTTGTGCGCGCATGTGTGTGTGTGTGTGTGTGTGTGTGTGTGTGTCCAGCATGACTTGGTGTAGATTTAGTAGGTGTGGTGGGTCATTCTGTCTTTAAGAAATGCTAATCCTAATTTCAGGTCAGTAGTTTCATTAGTTTGGGTTTAAATTTGGGTTCGGAAACTTTTAGTGACAGTCTAAGTGCTGTTTCAGGGGACAGAGAAAAAATCTCTAGCAGTCTTATATTTACAGTAATTTATAGTAATTTCCCTGCTCCTCACCACTAACTTAACACCTCAATTAAATTTAGCTTTACATTTTACATTTAGCTGACAACCTTGTCCAGAGTGACCTACAGTGTGTGTGAATGTGAGGTACTGATTCAGTATTGTATACACTGATATACTGTGTCACCTAAAATAATAGATAATAATAATAGATGGATAATCTGTTACATCACAACTAGGTTACCTTATTCCAGTGTTATCAACCAGTACTTAATTAACTTAATTATCTAACAACACAATACAACACACTGTACACACTGCACATGGTGTGTAATTACATTGTTTTTTCATGTATGGGATTATGCATATTTTAATAAACTGGAATAAGGTTGTATCCTAGAGCAAACTATTAAAGTGAATAAAACATAGAAGTTTATGCACCAATCATAAATATTAATTAAATTAGATGATATCATTTAATTGAGAGCAGTTTTTTCTTGGGCACCTTACAAATCTTCCCTTGCATATTTTCAGTACACATGATGTAATGTAATTATATCCCTTATGTTGTTTTTCTGAGTCTTTGTAAAAGCCTAGTTTGAATGTTAGGAAAGCATCTCCCAACTGTTGAAAACTGTGATGATTGGAGTTGCCTTTTTTTTCATCTGACTAATCCATTGGTCTGTGGCTTATACATTTTATTATTAAATGTGTGTGTTATTCCCTTTAATATCAGTGTTTTAATACCAAATGGTTTATGAGGTGAATTTTATCTTGACCCATATTTTTGTGGAAAAATACAGATTTGACATTAATCGTAGATGTATACTGATATATCTGATTATATAGAAAGTCATTATTTATTTCATGGTGGGATTTCTTGAATATTTATGGATACCATGCTACATTTAATCAAAACACCAGTTATTTCTGCTGTTCATTGTTTGCCTGTTTGTTGTGATCATGCTTCACCCTTTTGTCTAATTTGGTAGGAACTAAAACTGATCAGTAGAGGGAGCAAGTACCAAACAAATCTAAAACTAATGTTTCTGTTCATTTGTCCTGCACCACTACAGAACCAGTCACCACTTACTGAACTGTATTCCTAACAATAAAGTCTTTACCACATGTGAAACTATGAAGTACTGCATGCGTCAGAATTATTTTGGGTTACTTAAACATACAGAAATTTAGTAATAAGCAAAAAAAAAAGGCAGTGGTGTACATTTTTCTTTGAACACCAGCAATTATCAAACAGGTCTCGTAACTTTATCTCTTGTGTTGAATTATATGACACATTGATCAATGCATTTTTTTAACTCAGTGTATGGAAAAATTGAGGTCAACCAGAAAGCCAAGAGAGAAAAGAACGGGTGATTCTTGCTCTAAGCTTGTAATAGTGCTGAGTAAGACTTAACATACCATGAGGCCTGAGCTGGAAAGGTTTGCAAAAAGACTAAAGGTTTTCACAAAGAAGAATGAACTTCAACCTAGTTTTGGAAAGTGAACATAAAGATAAAGCTTCATGTTGCATGAGTTACTTAACATTCTGTTGTGTTCACCTCTTTTAAAATAATTTTTACGGACAAAAATACATCTAGGAATGTGTGAAATCTCTGTCTTCTCATCAAAATTCCTATATTATTGATTCCTTCCTCTTATATACTTTGACAGAGGCACTTAGTAAGTGCACTGTGGGTTATCCCAGTAGGATGAATATTTGCACTTGCCATAATCCGTTTCAAGATATTTCTGTCAGTTTCAAATTTTAGCTCACATGTAGCTTTAAATACGTATTCAAAATCTCTTGTGTAAATTTAAGACCAGTATCTTCGGCAATAGCTACTTGTTGCTACACCTACTTGGCTAGCTTGTTATTGTCTTACAAAAGCACTCAGGATAATACGATTAGAGGTTTATTGTGGGGCAAATCCTCTTATGTGTGTGTTAACAGAAACCTTACAGCCGAAACAGTGTCATTTGACAAAGGACCTCTTCGCAGAAGGAGGTTCTGCTGGTCAGCATCTACTTCCCACTGCTCAAGTCTATCTAACTTAGCTGACAAAATGGCAAAACCTTTCTTTTTGGTAGCATCTCTACTCATTCTGGGCAATGTTTTTATTGTCCGTGCAACATTTCCTCCAAGCATCATCGTAGACATGGCAAAAGTCCTCATGGACAATTACTGCTCTCCAGAGAAGCTGGTAGGCCTGCAAGATGCAATTGATGCAGCCAGCAGCAACACAGATATTCTCAGCGTCCCTGATGCTGAAACCCTGGCTGTCATCCTCACTGCGGGGGTCCAGAGCACCATCAACGATCATCGCCTGAAGGTCACCCACGAGCCAAACTACGTCCCTGCAGTTGCCCCTGAGATGCCCCCCTTGCCCCCTGAGCAGCTCGTTGCTGTCCTCCAGACCTCAATTAAGCTTGACATCCTGGAGGGCAACACCGGCTACCTGAGGATCGATCACATCCTTGGGGAGGAGATGGCTGACAAGATCGGGCCGATGCTCCTGGAGCTGGTCTGGAATAAGATTCTGCCCACCTCTGCTCTGATCTTTGACTTGCGCTACACCAGCAGCGGAGAGGTATCAGGAATCCCTTACATTGTGTCTTACTTCACTGAAGCTGAGCCTCCGATTCACATTGACAGCGTGTACGACCGCACCACAGACACCACCACTGAGCTGTGGTCTATGTCCACACTGCTGGGGGAGAGATATGGCACAAGCAAGCCCCTCATAATCCTCACCAGCAAGAACACCAAGGGCGTCGCAGAGGATGTCGCCTACTGCCTCCAGAACCTGAAGAGGGCCACCATTGTTGGTGAGAAGACCGCTGGGGGTTCTGCGAAAATCGACAAGATCAAAGTGGGTGACACTGATTTCTATGTTTCTGTGCCAACTGCAAAGTCCATCAACCCAATTACTGGCTCCACTTGGGAAATTAAAGGTGTGACACCTGACGTCGAGGTCAGTGCTGAGGATGCTCTCGCAACTGCTATCAAAATTGTCCAGCTCCGTGCCCAAGTTCCAGCAGTTATTGAGGGATCAGCAGCCCTGATAGCTGACAACTACGCCTTCGAGGCTGTCGGAGCTGATGTTGCAGCAAAACTGAACGGGCTCCTGGCAAGCGGCGAGTACAGCATGGTCAATACCAAGGCTGGTTTGGAGACAAAGCTCTCTGCTGATCTGAAGACACTGTCTGGGGACAAGAGCCTGAAGACCACCAGCAACACTCCGGCCCTGCCACCCATGGTGAGACCCATTTAAAGATTGTTAAATTTTGAGTGCAAATTTAAATGACCATAGTGCATAGTGTTGATTTTTACTCTTTTACATGGTTTATTCTGCTGTGTAGTGGCAAAAAAATTAAAGGCTTATGTAACACTATTTTATGATTAAACATATCAATAAACTGCCCTACATAATTATTTCTATATATGTGATTCTCTAAATGTATAATATGCAGTGGCTTAAATGTTAAGTTACTCATATTTTATACGCATAGGACACATAGCCCATGCCTTCAGTACAAATCTGTTCTTACAGTGGTTGTGTTATCTCTTTTTGGTTGTATTTCTTGCCAGAATTATTCTCCAGAGATGTTAATTGAGCTGATCAAGGTTTCCTTCCACACTGATGTGCTTGAGAACAACATTGGCTACCTGCGTTTTGACATGTTTGGAGATTTTGAGGAGGTTAAGGCCATCGCTCAGATTATTGTTGAACATGTCTGGAACAAAGTTGTGAACACTGATGCACTGATCATCGACCTCAGGTAAGTAAACTTGTTCAAAATGTAAGTCAGGCTGTATACAAAATGCCATGTGTCCATCTCAGAATACAAATCATTGTCTTAAGTTTATCATTCACTGTCTCTAAAATATATAGATGATAGATGATCTTTTACACCAGGGAATTATTTTCCTACAATCTTTTTAAAGTGTGGTAATTTGTTATTGTTGGTATAAATCATCATGTTTTTATCAATATTTTTTCTAATAGCAAATGCAGCTTTTTAAAGTGGTGCATATTTCATTATAGAGTCAAACATTTTATATGGACCACCAACATATTCAATACTTGGGGAGTGAGTTGACAGTGAACAAAACACTTAAAAACAGTTATTGAGAGTAAAAAGGGATCATTTTGCAAGATAAGACGAGATGAGACAAAATTAACTCTATTGATTCCTGCCAGGAAATAAGGTCATTGCTGCAGCAAAGAATAAAAGTGTTGATTGGAAACAAATGGTAAAATGGAAAAAATATGAATAGAAAAGGTTATAATAACAGGTTACAAAATCATTTCAGAAAACCAAATTAAATTTTATGAAAGTTATAAAGGTGTCTTGACTGTTTGATTGTACTGTATTTGCAGGAACAATGTTGGTGGTCCTACGACAGCCATCGCAGGGTTCTGCTCTTACTTCTTTGATGCTGACAAGCAAATTCTGCTGGACAAGCTGCATGACCGACCCTCTGGCACTACCAGGGAGATGTGGACCAACGCTGAACTCACTGGTATTAAAAATATAAAACATGAATAAGAACGGTTATTGCGTTCTGTGTTTTACATAACAACAGCAGAGAATGAATCACAATCAAGATGTTTCTGTCAATTCTATTTGGAATTAAATCACCTCAGAGTCAGTATCACCTTATTTGGTGATACAATAAATTTAAAGGGATTTGTCATGGTGGCACTGGTGAAGAACTCACGTCACTTAAGTGCATAATGACACACAGTACAGGGGGAACAGGTGCTGGATTTAGGCCTACAACAGGTAGCACACTATACATATCATATGTCATCTTGACTATACATACCACCCTGCATATGCACATTTAGTATTCTGTTAATATTTGCATTCAGGCAGTGTAGCATGCAGTTATTTGATAAAAACAGAGGGAGGTACATAAAGAGTCTTTAACAGGCCACGAGGCAGTCGTACTGAGCAGGATGAAAATATATAAAATAAGACTGAAGCAAACATTCTGGTTCTCTCATTTTGAAATTGCACTAAGTGTGTTAATCATCATCTGGTGCTCTGTGACATCTTATCCTCTTTTCTCTAATCTGTTAGGAGATTATCAAATCCAACAATGCAAAGTCGATACTAGTATCCTTGTGGAGAACATTTTCCTCAAATTCTCTTGGAGAGAATGAACTTAACAAGAACACAAGAACAGAGAAGCATCTTCAGTTTGAGATGGACTGTGTACTTGAGTCACATCTGAAGACGCAAAGGTGTTCTGTGCTGTAGACTATGGCACTTTTTGCACTTGATTGGTAGTTCTCACAGTGAATCTTGGAGTTTCCCATTAGTTCTCATTGGCTGAACAACCATCTGATGCATCCTCAGTTGGCGTGTGAACTTCCAAGACCTTTATCCATTTTCTGTCCTTGGCATTATTTTGTTTTGGAATCATACCTCGGCTGAAGATATTATGTCAAAGGTAACGGAGGGCTCAAGAATCTACCTCTCTACCTCTACCCCTATCCTTGACCCCTTGTTTATTCCTTCTCTCATCCCACTTATACTCCTACTCCCTCTCCTCCTTTTCCTCAGGCACAAGGTACGGATCCAAGAAGAGCCTGATCATCCTGACCAGTGGAGCAACTGCTGGCGCTGCCGAGGAGTTTGTCTACATCATGAAGAAGCTTGGCCGCGCCATGATCGTTGGCGCAACCACTGCTGGGGCATCTCACCCACCCGAGACCTTCCGCGTTGGTGAGACCGACATCTTCCTCAGCATCCCCACTGTCCACTCTGACACTGCTGCCGGGCCAGCCTGGGAGGGAGCTGGCATCGCGGCCCACATCCCCGTCCCAGCTGAAGATGCCCTTGACACTGCCAAGGGCATTCTCAACAAGCACTTTGCAGGCCAGAAGTGAACCACTCCCTGAACAAAGTGGAGGGTATTCAACAGTCACTTTTGTTTTGGCAGCCAAAAGATTTAGCAGTTTAGAATATGGAGCTTTGTAAGAAGTGAAGTATGTAGGATAAAGAATAAAGTCCAAAGTGTGATCTGTTTTTCACTTTGTTAACACCTAAGCCTTCTTTAGCCTGTTTGTAGAGCAAAGGAGACACATTCTAAAGCAGAATTTTCTTTTAGTTTTTATTTCTTTTGAATGTCATTCTGACAATGGATGGGGCTGCCATGCTTAATTTTGCTTGCAAAGTGTGAGTGGCACAGAAATGTGGGTTCTTTTGTGAAATGGGTTTCTAAGGTATGAATAAATCTGTCAAAGATAAATCCTAACATTAGATGTTGTGGCCATCCATCAAGAACCTCTTTTTACTTTTGGCTTTCAAAAAGACAAACAGAAGGAATAAAAAACTAAAGCAACATTGACAATGTATTGAAGGTAAGATTGCTATTCTTTTGCTATGCAGGAAACTTTGATTTGGGACCTCTGTAAACGAATCCACTTGCTGCTCTGATGGGAAAACTGTCACATGTAACGTCTTTCTTACTGTGTATGGGAAATGTGTCCATTATGCAGTGAACTTCATGCCCTGTGGAGCTACTTGGGTTGTATCAATTCCAGTGGTGAGACACAATAAAAAAGCCAGTGGAAACACAAAATTAAATGTGTGTGGGTCTTTTATTTTATAACAATAGAGGAGGCTTGAGAATGGTTATGGACAGATGTGTGTTTACACTGCAGGAGTCCCACTTTATGCACTGGCACTGCAAACAATTCTTTGTTGGGTATCATGCAGTTCAATGAAATTAGTATGTGGCAACACAAAGTATACAGTCTCTCAACCTTGTAGATACGAGACCATTGTTTGTATTGTGCAAAGAGACCAAAAATTACTCTTGGGGATGGAGCAAGATTGCAGAATTAGTTCACCAGGCATGCAGTAAAAAGTTGGACTCAATGGCTAGATCTGTATCTAACAACAAACACATTCTTGGAACTTAAATCACCCAATAAAAATGTCACACCAGATTTTTTCAAGATGGCAATTAAAGCAAACTACACCACAAGTATAATCAGTTTTTTGTGTTATTATGCAACTTTTCAAGCCTTTGTCAGTTCTTGGTGTCAATAAATTTGAAAAGATTAGTTTGTGATAAAGATCATTTCATGTCCTGAGTTGGAAGAAAGTTTTAATGTATGATGTCATCATATCCAATGTGCTGGATATGGGTACAATATTGATTGAACCAAAATCAGGGTATTAACAATTATACTTACATGCACGATAGATTTGCCTTGGGGTATTGCTATACGTAACGTCCTGTGAATAAAGGAAAATAAACAAAATAAACAGACATATACAGACAATATTTTTTGGTGTCATGCACTCTGGTTGCTGAGTTGTGCTGCAGTTAATTCATAAGAGACATATTCCTGAACAACCTCTGGTGTCAAAGTACGCTGCTTTCCCCTGGTTTCATAGATCAGGTTTGTCACACACAACCCAATCCACATATGAAACAAATCTCAAGCATCTCAAAATGATCTTACTAAAGGAAATGAGGACAAATAAAGAAATAATTCTGCTGTATAGTAGGGCCTACATTTCTCAGCTCATCATACAAAGGAAAAATATTAAATCAAATTCACTTTTCTCAAATCACATAACTGATAACTGAAACTTCCTGTTTTTATGGTTAATGGTAATGTATCTGAGTTTGATTGTTTTCAAAGATACAGATGTGACATATTAAAGGAAAAAACTGTATAAATGAGTGCAGAAACAATTGCAGATGCCTCCATACAGGTGTACTGCATGATACAATTAAGCAGTTAACATATATCATCTATCATGCTCAGTGGCATGTATAAAAATGCTGAGTAGGCTCAGTTGACCTTAATTTTGGATCAAGATGGCAAGAGGAAAATATCTAACTGTTCCTGGCATGGTTTGGGTTCACTTGTCCCCTCAGAGGGAGGAATGACTGCAAATCAATATTGTGAGTGATTGCCTATCCTATGATGAAACGTTTCTATCCTGATGGGAGTCTCTTCCAGGATGTCAATGACCCCATCCACAGGGCATGAGCGCTCACTGAATGGTTTGATGGGTGTGAAAATGATGCAAATCATATGCTATGGACTTTGCAGTCACCAGGTCTCAGTTCAGCTCAACATCTACGGGAGATTTTGCACCAACGTGTCAGACACCACTCTCCACCACAACCATCAAAACACCAAATGAAGGAATACCTTTTGGAGGAAAAATGGCACTCTATCCCTCAAGTAGAGTTCCAGAAACTTGGAGAATCTATGGCGAGGCACACTGAAGCTGTTTTGGTGGCTTGGCAACACTTTGTTGGTTTTTCCTTTAATTTCCTTTAACCTGTCGGTATTTTCAGTTTCTAGATATTTTTTGTGTTACGTCCAGTATGATCCTTGTATCTGTTCTTAACTGTCTTCATTTAAGTTTACTCCAAGTATCATCATACCAAACATGATGCACACAAAGCCTACTGTACACAGGAAGAGACAAGAGATTTTCCATAATACGGATGGCAAAAAACAGAACATAGAATAATGACAGATACCAGTTTGTTCATGTTCATTTGTCAGTGTGACAGTCCATTCACATTAATTTTTTCCATACACCAGAGGAGGCTTAAAGTTGTAGACTATGCAGAAATTATTCTTTAAATAGCTTTTATTGGCTGGTAGTTGTTATTTCTGCAGTGCAAAAACCAAAGCATGTGCCTAGTCCCACATATGTCACTGCTGGCCTGAGATCGAATCCCACCAAAACCATTTCTCCTGTGTTTCTCCAACTTTGTGGCTTCTTTCAGCCTTTCTGCTGTCTGTCTCAGTGAGGAAAATGTGCCAATGGGAGCAGGCAGCCCTTTTAAGACAAAGATCTAAATATTCACTCTGTATCAAAGGAGGAATAAACTCTTTGAAATGGCAGGATAAAACACGCTGATCAATAGTACGTTGTAAGTGATCCACTGACCTGACAGTCCTCACTGACACACCCTGATGTGAATCTAATGGTAGTTAGGACATGAATTTACAAAACCTGGTTTTAATGTTTTGGCCTCACTGGATAAGTTAAGGACCATGATTCAGAAGCAGCATGGCTTGTGACTAGTGAGTATAGCTTCTTCTTATTTTTGTCCTTACATTTAGTTTATTGCACAAATTAACTAATATAGTACAAAGAGAACAGTGAGGGAAAAAACCTACAACGTGATTGGGAGACTTTGGAAAGCAAAGGACTGCAAGGATCAGAAAGGATCAGTTCAGTGGGGAATAAGTCAGCGCACATCAACACGTGCTGAGTCTTTAAACAGGGGCCAAAGGGTTAATGGT
>OMKZ01018715.1:0-14701 GCA_900302535.1 Neoniphon sammara | reverse complement strand
CTTTGGTCTGATGTTCCAAAACCCTAAAATAAAAGAATAAAGAGCAGTATGTTAGCTGGTGTCATAACAGTCGTGATTGAACACTAAAGTAACATTTCCAACATCTTCAAACTTTCTCTCTGTGCATGTATGTCAGCAGATCAGGACTAGAGTACCATTCTAAGCATCAAATAACATGTAAAACCTCTATTTGGGCATGTGAATGTTTAGGTTTTGGTATCATTTTGCTTTGAATTCAAGATTGTAGTAAAACTTACAGGTACAGACATTCCAGATGAACACATGAATGGGGACCTGGACAAAATAAAGAAATAAAAAAATGAAGAAATACATTTTTTATTTATTCCTGTGTGTTGCAGATTGTGCAGCAAATAGCAATGGGATACAGCAAACCAAATATAAGTAAGAATAGTGCAAATAAGCGACAATTCACAAGTGTGCCCGAAAGATTTTCATGCACAACATGGAGGAAAAGAACCACCCGATGCCAAGTGAAGAGTGGTTGCCTCTGCAGAGTGCATTAAAAATCCATTAACGAACACCTTGCTGCGGACTATTCTGCTCATACCATGATCACTTTATAAATTTATAAATTAGAACAGCATTCCCTTACTTTTACTGTACGTCTTAGATGCAGAATTAATAAGCTAGTTGATTTAGGTGCAAAGCTTTTATTGTTTACTAGGACTGCTATTGCTTCAGTTTGTAGCTATGGTCACATTGGTTTGTTTGGAACTATGGCCAACATATGAATTTACAGGACTTGAGTTTCTACATGTGCATTACACGCTTTTTATGCACTCCATCCTGCCAAGTGAGAAATGAAAAAACAAACCTTACAGCAACTAGCCGTCTTATTTACACAGTGTATCATGTGTATTTCAAATTATTAATTTTTTTTTTTTTTTAAGTAGTCATTTTAGGTTACATGGTAGATCCAATAGATGTATAGTTCTTACATTCTAGTTGTCAAAAGATAAGTGAACAATTATAAATACTAGTCAATTTTATTCACGAATTTATTGATGCTCTGAATTGTTTTATGTTCGTTTTTACTTTCCTTTTCATTCTCTTACTCCACTGCTGCTTTCTTTCATTATTTCATTTCATGCTGTTTCTTTTATCTGTACAGCATCTGATGATGATGATGATGATGATGATGATGATTGTTATTGTTATTACTGAATTTTTGGTGATTGCAAAACTAAGCAATGTCCATAAATACAGCTAAGTAGGTTCTCCACATACTACTTTGAACTAACTTGCTTTAAAGTTCATGAAGCTCAATAAATTTTGCTTCTTCTAAGAGCGAACCTGAGGAAGCAGACGCGAAATGTGCTGCGTGCCCTTGACTGTTGTATTTGATGGGCTTCATGAATTAAAGAAAGACTGAAGCAAGTCAGTCTGAACTAGTATGCAGTGATGCTACTTATATGTGGATAGTGCTCAGTATCTTCTGCATTATTTCATTCTTCTTAAGGTGGAAACAGCCTATGAAACAGCATTTAGAACTAGCTAGGTCAAACTCCATCATATCCATCACATCAGAGGTGGGCAACACTGACTACACCAGATCCCATTTTTAATAAACAGACAATATATATCCCATATATCGTGTATCATATATATCCCATATATCATCTGGTTAATATATTAGGTTGCTAAATTCAGTCTGTACCTTGGAACGGGAGTATCCAACAGTCTTCTTGACCTCAATGAATGCTTTTTCATTACGGTTACAATCCAGGAAACGGCTTTCATGGAACAGACAGTCCACGGTGAGGATGATGTTTGGCTTTGTCACGTGTCTGCTGCTGTCACCCACAAAACTGTCAGCATCGATGGTGTGATGCATCACCACCAGGATCACCGGTGTTCTATCTAGCAACACAAAGAAAGCATGTCTGAATGAATGAGAACCATTAAAGGGGAATCATTGTCAATAACACCCATGTAGAACAGGTGGTGACATCACTGACCACCAAAGACCAGGCACCCTACTTTTCACCATTGGAGGTCAGGCTTGGGTTTGGGGTTTAGTTACTCTTTAACTCAGGTGATCCAATCAGTGGACAGTGAAGACAGGTCTTCAATCCATGACCTGACCCGTCAGAATTACCTCTTTCCTTTCTTACTTTGATTCCTCTGCAATTTACTCCAAGCAGGTGTGCCCAACCTCTAAATTTTTATTTTTTGGATTACCTGACTAAAATGCCACCATCTCACTGCAAAACAACTTCTATTGAAACTTAAATTTCACGCCAACAGTCCAATCTATCTAACACAAAGCGACAAGGTTGTCTTCCAATGCATATGGGGACACAACGAGATGCATTATCATTCACTGTACAAATGCAATGTGGCCCAATGCGTTGATAACTGCATCCAAAGGTGGTTTGATCACAGTGTGTGTCCAAGAACCCCATTCACACCTGTACTCTCTACTTGTGATTGGATCGCCCAAGTTCTGCATTAAAACTAGGTGTGAACGGGGTCATATGTGGCTTTAAGCCCCATCCCAAATATTTATGTAAAGAGTGGTTGCTGACACTTAATTAATGTGCACAAAGATTAAATGTTTGACTGTCCCAGTCAAACACTAAGGAATTTCACATGTCTGTGTAATAACCATAACTTAGGAAGTCCAAATACGATGTGGGTAAAATTTTGCAGAGATTGGATCAACTTTCCGGGAGAAATAGCGAAAAATAGGTTTCGCATAAAATACAGAATGGTGGAAAACTATCAAGACAAATGAAAACAGTATGTGCAGTGGATTCATGGTGAAGGAAAGCATGTGAGGAAAGATATTGACTCTAGGCTATACATTTAATGACTTATTTACCAGTAGGTAAAGTTTCATGTCACAGCCCCACCAACTGGCTGACTGGGCTAATTTATTTTTTCACCAGAGCAGGCAAGATTTAAAACCTAGCCTCATATTTAACCTATCAAGCATGAAGCATCTCTTTTTCACAGAATGTTCTTATCTAGCATTTATCTGAATTTATGTGTTCTTGAAAAGAACAGCATGTTCACATTTCAGTCACACAGTAATTTTCTGCTCAAAATAAATATGTTGTGTGTGCATATTAATAACATATTTATTTGTTTCAAATAAAGCGCTCCATGTCATGTTCAATTGTATTTTTCCCTCTTCCTCTGATTAGTTGATTGATTAAAACAAACAATAATGTGCAGATAAAACAGTTATGAAAATAGTTGTTACATGCAGCACTACACTACTACGATGCTCAAATAGGTGTTACATGAGGATATCCTACCTGGAATCTTTTCCATGGCCTGCTTGATGTCAGTTCCAACTCGTGAGACAATAGGACAGAAAACCACGATGTAGTCGCAGGATTTAGGTGGGGTCACCTCTGTCTGGCCAGTTGCTTCAAGCTTCCTAATGAAGGCACGGTGAGCCCCCAGGGTGTTCCCAGCCACAATGGTGCGGAAGCTCCTCATTGTCCCTTTAAAAATGTATGTCAAAAGTTGGTTAGGAATTTGGTGACATGTGCTCATACACTTGGCTGTCATATGTTATGGGCCCTGTTTTCGTACAGGCACAGTGCGCCTGTCACTGGCATAGTGGAATTTTGGTGAGTCCCAGTGATGTTTGGTTTCTCCTAGCTCAGGCACATTTGGTATTTTGGTGATGCACTGTGTGCCAAGGTGGGAGGAGAGGCGCTGTAGTGGCTGTGTTCTTGTTATCACTGCAGTGCACTGGAATTTTGGTGCCATGGATGACCACGATTTGCGCCCGCCTGTGCCCACCTGCTCAGACCAGTTCAACGGCGTGACGCACCTGAGTGTGTTATTTTGGTCACTTAAGTTGGTGGAGGCATCCAACTACACAGCTAAGAAATCACAAAATCCCGGTTTATGAATCTCTCATGATGGAAAAATATTTCACTACATTGTTTATGCATTTTGACGCACATGTGGCAGTGGTTAAATGTTCATATTGACAAAAGTGCGGTCCATCATGCCGCACAGAGAATAATGAAATCACACCGATACACATTCATCCCTACTAAAGTTGGTTATCTGCACTGTGTTTAAGAGCGAATATATTTGATTTGGAGAGTGTTGGGACACACACATGAGGATGAAATCTGGAATTTTTCATTGCATTCCCTGCATTCAAACACTTTCTTGAACACAATAAGGTAAATATATTAATTTAGAATAGAAAAAACATTCAGATCACTTAGCTTTGATACATTTTATGTCCTGACTATTTTCATAGCAAAATCACTGCTTGGAAATTAGCAATAAGCAAATATATTGTTTATTCTACTTTGTCAAGAAGAGAAAGCAATCATAATGGTGTTGGTTGAGTTAAGTTAGGTTAAGTTAGTTAAGTTATTGGTTAAGTCAATCCCAGCCCCAACACACCCAATTCATCTCAATTCCTCCCCGTTCCCAGATGCGCCAGGTGCATCTTGTCACCCAAAATACCAAATGTGCCCCATCACACCCCTTGCACCCTGGTCACTGGGCATTTAACTTTGCGCGGTGTGCCAAGGCACATGAAAACAGGGCCCTATGTGTCACTTGAGGGAAAAAAACACTACACCTGACAGAATATGTGACCAAAAAATAGATTTTACATACTAAGTAACCCCCCACCCCAACTGAATGGTAACTCCTGAAATCTTTTCACGGACCCCAGAATTGCTGGCAACGGCCCTGCTCATAGATACAAGGTAACACTACACACAAGAAAACGTTTCATGCTGGCCTTTTTCGACTGTTCATAATTGTTCCACTACCAAATGAGCTATACACATGTTGATATTTTGTTTTCATTACATATTTTTGCTACAGTTACACTTATCTTATAATATCTATATTATTGGGTTTTACTATTGTAGCGGCCCTGGGGGGCGGGTAGTAATAGCTCCTCTTTGGCTCCTGCGTGAGGAAACAGAAAGCAGCCTTCATACAACATTAACATAAAAATAGTGCCAAAGGCACAAGTGTGTATGTGCGTGTGCATGTCTGAAATCGTCCATGGACGTATAAACCTAAAAATTAGCCTATTTAAAAGTCGAGACCTTTTTGATTAAAATGTAATTGCTCTTTTCCTCCATGTGAAACACCAGTCACACCTAAAACTACCTCATGAATACGTTGGGCACTCTTCGTAGTGCCTAAATGTTGTCTGTGTACAGACATCATTTAGCAGGCGTTTATTTTCTATCCCACTGATTTGATAAGATCGATAGACAGGCTATATTTCAAAAGCAATGTTAAAACATTTTAGATGTTTACTCACCCGATAGACTAAAAATTTCTTTATACTGTTTTGGGCATTGCGGTCTCTGAGCTGGTTTAAAGGAAAGTGAAAGTACACTGCAGCTCCAGCGTTACTTTCGCTTTTGCACTTTGACCAGCAGAGGGAGTGGCGAGCGGGTCGGATCAGCGCTTGAGAGAATATTAGGAGGGTCAGGGTCGTTTGAACTGTTTGATGCTGGTATATGATACTGGTATATGAGTCTTTGTTTATGAGTCTTTGTTTAGAAATAATAATATGAGTCTTTGTTTAGAAATAAAAAGTACTAGGGTTAGTGCACGGAGGAACAATAAGGGGTAAACAAATGATTAGAGCATTTCTCAGGTTTGCTTTATTTTACAAGGAAGGTGTCAGGTTATATATCAATCTACTTATCATATACTAAGCCAATTTTCCCCATGAAGATTATTTACTTGCTTGCCAAAGACAAGACATGAGCACACCACCAGAGAAACAGTTTATGGGTATCTATGTAATTTTGGCACAGGGGCAGAGGACAAGGGGTGGCGATTTGTCCTTTGCTCATTAAAAAAAAATCATGTTTAGGTGGGTAGGAAAAGTGTTTGCCAATACTTTTCTGAAAAATAACTATATAATAATCACTGCATTACACTTTTAGCTCATGGTCTTTGGACCCCATGCTGGACTTAATCAACTTCTGGATGCCCAAAATAAATATTCCCGGCTTGAACTGTTTCATAGGAATCCAGACCTCCAATTGGCCCAGTCTTCATATCTGCTCTTAGGCCTAATTATTAATACAAATTTATGGCATAATAGTGGCCAGCTCGGTGTGGAACTTTGTAATGAAAATGTCCTGAACTCCAAGCTGCAGGGAGCCTTGTTTTCCATCTGCTCCCATGTAGCCTATGCTGGGAAATAGGTTTGTATGTATTAAACGCATTGCTGGCTGGTGTCAGGAGAAAACCTATTTTTTTCACCTGACAACATATGTTTAACTGTGTTGTTTGATGTAAGAAAGCCATTTCAGATTAGAGACAGTAAAACAAAACTTAACTTATTGGGCTTACATAGACCTATATGACATAAATTCAGTACACATGATAGGAAGCAAAATCAAACTGTTGTAAGTTATATGAGAAAGAAGGAAAAATATAAATGAATGTTTTTTTTAAATTTATTTTCAAAAATATAACTTCTTTTTGATCATATCAGTGGTCGTTTCCATGAGTTACAATGATCACTGACTAGAGATCATAGATAATCTTATTTATTTATTTATTTATTGCAACTACTACTACGACTACTCATCTTCTGATCATGATTTAGAATTAAGATGAGATGATTACTGATTTACTTAGTTTCAAGATCAGCAATCACACTGAATTATTGATGGTAAGGCATGATGGCAGATGACAAGACACTTTGTGACCAGGTCATTCATGTGAGCATTTTTTTTTAATTCACAAAACAAAATGTATAACCAAGCCCCTATTGGCACTATTTAAAAATAAAGTACCGGGTAACCATTTGAATCAACTTAAATTAATGAAGAGTAAAAATGTAAAATAAATCAATAATAAAAGTAATAAATGAATAAATAAATAAATAAATAAAGACTGGTTCAGGAGTTTCAAAGTAATGATTTATATATACATTTTATTTATTTATTTATTTATTTTTATTGCCGATTGTACACTTATTTCTATATTATGTCGGAGTTACTGGACTTGATTTTTGTACTATGCCAAAATATTTGCGTTATTAAAGTAAAAAAGAATGGCCTATAATTTAAAAAAAATATCTCAACTAAAAAAACGATATTTCCGACTACACTTGAAGGCAGCAGGAGATGCGGCTCTTATTTGTTCTCTCCACCAGGAGGGCGTTCCGCCAAGGAAGGTATACATCCAACATGGTGAATAATGCTGGTGTTTGTGTATATTTTGACAGAGCTTAGTTCCACTCCGCGAGCATTTTGTTCTTTACGTGGACTAGGCCTTCCTTTCGGCTAGCCTTCCCGATGGTATCACTGCCGGGGGAAAGGCGAAGGAGGAGGCCAGGCTGGAAGACATGGAGGCTAACCTTGCAGAGGGAGTGGACGATAGGACGGTAGGCTCCCATTTCTCCCTCCTTAAGAAACAATGGAAAGCAGACGGGCTGCTGTGTTCGCCTGTAAAACGCAGCTTGTGAACGCTGCTTGTCGTGCAGAAGCCGCTTTCCCCACAGCGGCCGGATGTGTTTTCCTGCCCGTCGCGGTCAGAAGACAAAAAAAAGCAAATGTCTTTTTTAATCCACAGACAGTGATGGTGGTTGCTAGTTTGAAGACCGTTACGCCTCAGTAACTAGAGTAGGGGACTAAAAAACGAAAAGAACACCGGCTTTGAGAGCTGTATTCTGCTTGCCACCCATTAAAAGAGTAAGCAGTGGCCTTCAGTGGAACATGTTAAGGACACATCCTCATAGAAATACTGTCCAGATGACAAGCATCATGGAAACACAACAAACACACAGCCAGGGTGCTCTACAGTCCCAGAGAGCGGTTGTTTAGGCTTGAACCATGAGAGAGCCCCTTTTTGGTCCTATAAAGAAAGAGCTGTTCTCCATGGCATCATGCTCAAATTACTCTACATACAGTAAATCCTAATAAAAAGAAAAAAAAAACACTTTATAATGCATTAAATGCTCCAAATCACCTGCATAAAACAACTTTTTAAATAACAGCTTTTTATTAGGATTTCCTATTAAAAAAAATTGGGGTTCTTCCAATCATTATTATGGTTCTGTACAGAACCACTGGTCTAAAGAACCCTTGAAAAAACTTCCTTGTGGAAGCCCTGATGCCTGCACTCTTGTAATAATAATATTAAAACTTTCTTGACAGGGCTACAGTGTTAGAATCAGTGTTAAAGTGTTTCATATCTATATCTATCTATCTATCTATCTATCTATCTATCTATCTATCTATCTATCTATATGTATTTATTTATCTTTTATCTCCAGTATGACAACTTTTCCAGAAAGACCACCTTGTTTTTAGCTTGAGGCAAAAACAGCATAATCATCAGAATTTGAGTGTTTTCACCTGACAACAGCAAAATGCTTGATCACCTTTTGTCTTGAACCTACACTGTGGAATAGTCAGACAAGCTACAACTAAACTTCTGTACATAGAAAGTTTAAAGATCTATATCAAGATTGGGATAAGACTTTTATCACTTTCAAAGTAATCAGTGATCTCTCAGCCATCAAATAAATTGAAAGACAAGCTGGCTCTAAGATTTTCAAAAAACAAAAAGAAAACAAACAAAACGATATAATACTTAGAGTTGAGTATTAACTTAGAATATAGAATGACTTTGAAGCCGCTGACCAAAATTGATTTTATTAAGAATTTTAGCCATTTTATTTGGTGGACCATGACCATGATTGTTATTAAGATGAAGAACTTTTTGAGATGTCTAATCTTAGGGTTAGATGGTATAGACCCAGAAAGGGTGATGTAGCCAGAATTTTCTGCCCAGACAGGGACTTCCAGATCATCCTGTTTCCAGTCCAATGCAAAAGTGTAAAATACTTAATCGGTTCTAGATCAACTGTGGTATTATACTGTACATGCTATAGAATTACCCAGGCAACAGAAGATTTCATATTTCACGATGTTTTCTCTTCTGTGTTTTCAGTGGTGATTTGTAAGGTGTGTTGCTACTCCTACAATGGACCACACACACATTAGCCGGGATATGTCACCTTTGTATGTGCCAAGGAAGAGAAAATCTGTCCAGTCTCAACCAAAAAGTGGTGTGCCATGCCCAGGTAAAAACCCAAAAGCTCTTTATTGGGGTGACCCTGTAGCCTAGTGGGAGACTACTAACCTTTGATATCTTGCACCGGAATCCATCTAGACCTAATGAACCCCGACTGTTAATAAGTGTAATAATAGGCAGTGGATGTCCTCCACTATTGAGAATGACCGAGAGTGGGCTACAGCTAGTTGTGATTGCACCTCATTGAATACTTTCATGATTTTAGATTAATTTAAATTTCAATCTCCCACAGTTGTTCAGCGAATGCCAGATAGAGCCTGCCAACTGAGTGTGATTGGACATTCTAAGGTGAGAATAAATACCTGTATATTCTATGAGTGTATACACATGTAATCACATATTGTCTTTTTTTTTTCTTTTTCTTTTTTTTTTTTGGTCCAGGCAAATTCTAGCAGCCTATTTTATTGCAATAAATCAGTTGTCAGGATACGCTACGAGTAATGTGTGGTTGTGGCTGTCCATTTCCTGATTCTAATACTCAAAAATTTGTTAACTTTATGCACACCACTGGATCTCTGCTTCACAGTTCTGTACTTGAATGTTTTAGAATGACGAGTCTCAAGCCCAGGATGCTCTAAAGATGAAAAGAACTTATGGTAGAAAAAGGTAAGTGACTCGCAATCTATCAATCTGCCAGAGTTGATTAATGCTTTGTGCTACATTTATTATGCAGTATATGAAAGAGTTTGCATGAAAGAGTTCTCAGTATACTAATAAATGTGTCTAAAGATATATTGTACTTATTGTAAATGAAATATATAGAAGTAATTCTGGCCCAGTATCTCAGCTTATTTTAACATTCTGGAAAAAAAATTATAAAACTTACAAAACAGCATGTGACACGTTCCACAATGTCAGAATAGATTGGAGACACATGTTACCAAATAACACATCCTCAACACTTTTGTAGCAACTTTGTAGCTGTCAGATTTCTGACTTACAAAAACATACAAATGTGAGAAATTCTGGAGTGAATACCACAGATGTCTCTAATGAGATGATGACTGATGTGTTATCGAAATAGTTTAAGAAATATGCATTGTTATTATTGACTTTGGTTTCCATTTTTGGGTATGTGTAAAGGTATTGTGTTGTGGTATAGGGGCGTGATCAGGAGCTCTACATCATTCTCATTGCTATGCATCACAAAGTTTGAAAGCAATTTGCAAGCTATAAAATTAGCATCAGCTGCCGAACCTGAATTAACAAAGGGATGATGTCTCGACTTGCGTTTGAAGAGGAAGTGAGGGACCCATTCTGAAACAGAGGATGTGAATATGTGGTGTCCTCATAGAGCAAACGAAGCAAGGAGAGTTTTATCAACTCGCCTAAGAGCTCCATCCAGATGGAGCAACGGCTATTTTCCCACTGACTAACACATGGCATGGCTAATATTCCGTTGAACCACGCATCAACACACTGTCCAAGACTCAAGGCCCATAGATTGGAGCAGACACCTATGACCATTTTACTACCCATAAACAAATATCTTTCAGTTTGTCTTGTACATTTTTATTTAAATAAATGTGAAATAAATTGCACAAATACTGCATGATTTGTATGTGAAAAAGAAATTCTTCCAATTTCCATATGTGCAAATGTAAAATTGGATTGTTAGGTGCTGAATCTATATTTGTGGATGGAGTGACATGCATACATTCACAGAGTTAATTTTGAGACTTTTTGGTGGTTGTCAGCTCTGCTGCCAGTCCCTCATATTTGCTTTCTTTCTTTCTTTCTTTCTTTCTTAAAACTGCCTTCCTTGGCATGAAAATGCACTACATTTGACACATAGGTTTGTCACCTTGCCAGATCATGACAACTAAAGTTTGGGGTAAACAGTCTTAATGGTGGCGCTATAGCAATGCTCTTAAGTTCAAAAAATATATATATAAAATAATAATAATCAATGATACATGCTACAGCTCTGAAAGTTTTTGAGGTTATTGGTCCAAACAATATGAAACTTTGATACATTATGAAGTCCAGCACTTGGTTTTAATTAAAAACTGTCAAACTAATCAAGTCTAACAAATCTGAATGAAGTTTGTTTTTTTGGTGAGATGGTGGCGTTTTTGTTGGGTAGTGTCTTTGTCGGATAGGGAATAGGATGGGTAAGGAATGAGATAGTAACAACATGGATTATAAAAGTGAGGAGGAAGAAGGGATGGGAGGTGGTTGGAGTGAAGTACAGAGGAATCAAAATAAGAAAAGAAAGGAATTCTGAGGAGTCTGCAGCCAATCACAGATCTGATCACAAGCCACTGAAGATGCATTTGAAATCCACGATAATGGCAAGTATGAATGGATATTAATACCACGTCTAAGGCCCTTAGCCTTGGTCATTAAAGGAGAATATCAGCCCCACATATGTCTATGCATTCTCATTTATATGTATGGAAATCACTTTACTCATTTTGAAATAATAATTGTAGAATTTTTGTTTTTAATCAGGTACGAGGACCTACAGAGTGTTTCCATAGGAACAGTGGAATACCCAACTGCCAGCTGTTCGGTGATGTCATCAAGTGGAATGGCTAATGGGGCGGACCCGGGGTCCTTGGCCCCACCCACTGCAAGGCTGCCCCCGAGACTGTTGGCAAAGGATGTCTGGCCACAAGGCCCAGAGGCTAGCAGAGAGAGATGCCAGCCTCAGGACCAGACCTGGAACCCCAGCAGGGAGCGGAGTCCAGAGGCCTGGACGGCAGGTAGAGATAGACCCCAGGAACAGGTGTGGAACTCAGGCAGAGACCGAGGTGGGCATTCTGGTCAGGACCAGACCTGGATTCCAGGCAGAGACAGGGCCCATGCCGGATCAGACCAGGCCTGGGCAACAGGCCGGGACCGAGGCCCTGAGCAGGCTTGGGCTACCGGGAGAGACCGAGCCCAGGATCAGGCCTGGAACCCAGGCAGGGATCCTGGAAGAGACAGGGCGTCTACAGGGCCAGAGCAGGCATGGAGCACCAGCCGCAGCCAAGACCAAGCCTGGAGCAACAGTAGCCGAGACAGAGGACAGGAACTCGTCTGGAGACCTGGTACTCATTCATATGTGCTGGTTTGCCTTATATTGTAGTTCATGACAATAATCAAAATCAACTATACTTGTAATTTGGTGTTGTGGCTTTGATATGGTCTGTGACTTGGTGTGAACTCGTTAAAGGTCCTATATCAGTTTTTCATCATTTTGTTTGTAAATCTATAATAATTAGGGATAAGCTGTTGAGCACTTTATTTAAAAGCTCATTAAGTATTGTGACTGACCTCTCCATTAATAATATCTACCTGACCTAAGAAATCCTACACAAGCAATGATGGCACGATGTCTGTCTGACCATCCATGGTCAGACATCATTATGCCTGAGGTTTCACATCCTTGTTGGAGGTCATAATTTCTCCACTCTTTGACAGTGGGCTGTCTCGGTCATCAAGTTACTCCCGCAATCCGGTTTCTAACGGGAGGTATTTGATCCATGAGTTTTTAATGATAAGGAATGTGTCCTGTTGAATCTTCTTGTGATATAGTTGGCACTTGAACTGCAAAGTATCGAGTCAGTCGAGTGTTTGATATTTATCTTGGTGTTGTGAAGGGTGACTCTGTCCTGTATGTGTGTGCCACTTTAAAGATTTGAATATGAAGAAGGTCCAGAGAGCGGAGATGGAGCGAAGCCCACCTGCTATTAGCTTCCCACACCCACCAGAGAGTAGAGACTCTGGTAAGTTACCATTATAGTCTGATATTTAGTGGGATACACATATGATATACCTCAAAATATCCATACTGTTTATCATTGAGCACATATAAACAATGGTAATCTATGTCTGTCCTTCTAATAATTAACTGTATTGTGCTTTCATTTGACTTCATTTAAAAATTACGTGTATGCACAAATCTGTGCTTAAGCCCTTTGTATGAATGTTTTAAGGAAAATTCCGGTATTCATCAATATGTTCTTTCTTGAATTTGCTCTTACTCTGCGAACAACTTTAGAAGTACCTCAGACCATGCATACACACAAATCAGAAAGGTCCCAGAGTCTTAGCTAAATGGCAATATTGTGAGAAACAGGAGACCCTGCTGAGCAGACTGTATGAAATGTGTGTGTGTAGTGTAAAAAATGTGAGAACGGGACCAAGTTAGAAAAGTGGTTATTTCTGCTTCCCTCCTGATTTTTGTGCTCTCAGTTAGTATGGGTGTCAATGGGGCCATTGGTTGAGGCTCATAGAGCCAAAAGTGTAAGTCTGTTTGCTTCCATAGTCACATGGCTGCGACCAGCATGCATGTGTCTATGTTTTGAGGTAGAATTATGTATGTGGAGTAAAAATTGTGGGCATGAGAGCAAGTTGAAGAGAAGATTTTTAGACAATTTTAAAGCTCCTCTCCACTCTAGCAGTGATGTCACTCACTCTAGCCCTGAACACTCCACGCAATACACAACCTTTATAAAATCTGAAAACATCTTTAAAAAAGCATAAAACTTAAATTATGATTTTGTAAAAACTGTGCAAGGTATTAAAAAGCTGAACTTTAATTTAATAGCTGAAAGTCTTGTGACGCGTTCAAAGCTTAAATGAAGTTTGTAGCTGAATGTATGACAGAGTAGTAAGGGTTTGAAAAGGCCTGGGTTTGGACTTACTTTCCATAGATGCCCATTGTAAAAAAATATTGTGAAAAAAAAATTAATATGAAAAAAGTATAAAAGCCATGAAAATTTTGAAAAGTAGAAAAAATGTGCTGAGGAAGCTGAACATTTTCAAAGTTGAAGGAAGTTTATATCTTAAAGTATGAAAGAGTAAAAAATGTTGAAAAATTTCTGAATTTTGAAGATTCTGTTACATTCATTCATATGGGCCAAAAAATTGAAATAAAGAAGCTGAATTTTTTTAAGTTTGAATGAATTTTTTAGCTGAAACAATGTGCAAGGAGTAGGAGTCTAAAAAACGGCGTAATAATAATAATAATAAAAAGAAGCTGGGCAAGCTTCCAGCTTGCCCACTAATAAAGAATTCCAAACCTGACAATAACATATGTGTGATTGCTCAGCAATCACACAATAAAGAAGCATGTAAGAGTGTATAGTGTGCTGCTTCACTGAAGCTGAATCTAGCACACAATAATAAATAGTGGGAAGAACATAAGTGTGCAAGCTTCCAGCTTGCCCACTAATAACGCATTTTCTGTAAAAATGCATGGACAAGCCAGAAGCCGCTGCAAAAAAAGATTGAAAGCTGCTGAAAATCAGAGTTTATAAATCATCTCATCGCTAGAATTAAAACTTTAAATGTGACATCTCAAAAAGCACAAAAGGTATTTAAAAGTTGAATAAAAGAAAAGGTGCTAAAAGTGGAGACATGGTTCAAGTTTGAATGATTTAGTGAGATTTAGTGAAATGTGTCTTTTTAAGTGTGAGAAATTCAAAGCTTTGACCTTATCAATGGTGGAATAGTGAGGTAAAACATGAGCACTGAAGTTCAAGTTCAAGTTCAAGTTTATCTAGAGCCCAAAATCACTGTTCATAGTCTCAAAGGGCTTTACAGGCCCCCAGTTTACAAGAAACAAAACAGGACAACACCCCCTGACTTAACCCTCATATCGGGCAAGAAAAAACTC
>OMKZ01018714.1:0-18123 GCA_900302535.1 Neoniphon sammara | reverse complement strand
GGGGGCTCAAAAGAAAAATGGATTTCTTTAAAAAGCTGCTTAATACATAAATCATGACCTCTGGGGTCACAGCGAGGGTTTAGGAGATCAGATCAATAACAAGGCTAATGTAAGCTTGTTGTAGCTGGTCTGCAGTGTAAAGAGACCTCCAAATGGTGTTATTGGAAGTAGGCTATAAGCAGTCTAAAAACGATGGATAATTGCTCTGCAGAAATCCTCCCAGCTAGTTGTATTTTCAGCAAAAGTTTAGACTGACATACTTGTAGGATATATTTCAGCGTGTTGTACTCTGAGTTCGTATAGATTCCTCCAAAACAACTGCCTCTCTGCGTGTGTGTGTGTGTGTGTGTGTGTGTGTGTGTCTGCGTGTGTCTCCTCTCTATGTGATAGCCATTGTTATCTTTTCCTTTGGTCTGAGACGGCTTGTATTTATGTTGGTCGACACAGTGGCAATGGGGTTGAGATTGCGGGCTTGTTTTGCACATGAGGAAGGATAGCATTAGCGCTGAGATAATGGTGCTGTGTATTGTTCTCTGGCCGTGTGGAAGTGGCGGGACAGGATCTATTAGATGCAGGCCCATTTCCCTCCAACTGACGCTAACAGTCCCCACAAACATTAGATAAAGAGCCTAGCCTCAAGCCTTTGTAATTTGTTTGTATTTTTCTGCTTAATGTACTTTGCTCAATCTTGTTTAGCGATGATGGAAGCAGATAGCCTTATCTCGCCTTGCCAAGGGCATGAGCCACTAACACTGCTTGGTTGAACATTGTTCCAATGAAGAACATGTTTGAGCCTATTTTTTTTTTTTTTTTTGTTGTTGTTGTTCTATTTTGTTTTTGGTTTAGAGCTGGATGATTTGTAGATGTAGCCAGAAGTTATTTGCATCTGATTGGTTTGGCCTATTGGCTAATATTTTCTATCATGCACTGGTGTAAATACAACATTAATTTTCATGGAGAGCATGTTTGATAGGTGGGGAAATCTGGGGTCCTTTTTTTTGCCCAAGCTGAACAAATTGACTTGAATGTATAATGACTATTACCACTTTTTTTCCTCATTTTTGTCATCTTTTATTTTGTCAATAACTCTTCCAAAATATTTTGGATGCGCTTTTTTCTCTCAAAACAACTTTTTTATTTTTGACCATAACTGATCTATTGTTACAGCCTCACTGTCAACCTTACTAAAATATTTTTTTCTTCATTTGCTTTCCCCAATTTTCTGAAAGGCAAATCTGTTAAATGTAAAATTAAATTTATACGGCTTCAATTTGCCTTCTGTCTGTCACATTTGGATTCTAGCCTTTTTTGTTTTAATTTCCCACCTATGCTTCAACTTGGGCTCATCACTCATGAAAAGCGAGAATGACAATACAGCCGTGAAAAAAAATGAAGTTACAGAGTAATACAGAGAGCTGGATTTGTAATAAGAACCTTTTAAAGTCTCCAATATCAACAGCTATATCACGTAGATACAAAAACAGCCTCTTAAACAGCCCCTTCTGTCCTGGTAAGCCCAGAGAGCACCCTGCTGTCAAACACCAGTCAGACCCAATACTTTCTGTCTCAGAACAGACGGCTGAGGGATAGCTCTAAGTCAGTCAACTCTCTACCATACATCTACTCCAAAATTAAGAGGGCTTTTATGTTTTGTTTTGTGGACCATTCCCTTCAAGGAATATTTGTGGCAGGCCCCATCGCCTCCCGCAGCTAAAGTCATAACCAGCCGTAGAAAAACACTGTCTGGAGTCTGGAGAGTGTGTTAAACCAGCATTGCCGCTATATTTTCCTCCAGTCTCTCTCTGGGGAGGGAAGAGGGGGGAGTCCATGATGTCTGTCGGAGCTATGGAGAATAGAGGGCAGGAGAGCCAAGATGCTGAGAGTCTGGAACCTGACCTCACCAGAAAAACATTTATATTTTGGAGTGTCTGTATGTGTGTGTGCGTGCATATGCGTAGGTAAGTGCATGGCTGTGTGTGTATACGCACGTGCATGCGGACGCACCCCCGTGGAGTAGGTGGCTGTTGCGGACCATGAAAAGCGTCTGACATAGTTTACCTCTCTGCGGTACGAGATTCCTTCTTTGATTCCATCCTGCTCGCTTTCTGGAAGTCGCTGCTTGTCTCCGCGTCTCAAACGCTTTTACCTCAGCCAACCAGGAATGTTGCCATGACAGAGCTGGGATTATGACGATGTTTCATGTCCCAGAGAAAAACTACTTTGCAGACATTTATTTATTCTAACATCTTATCCTTGTAATGGCGAGTGAGAAACTTTGGAGGAAGTTGCAATGATTTCTTGTCATCCCAGTGCAGTCGATCCTCTGAGAAACGCAGCACAGAGTGATAATCTATTCAGTATACAAACATTAAAATATTGTGTTTTTAAAAGCCAGTAATAAATAATCCCTTTTGCTTGAATTGCCAGTATTCATGAACATGCATCGATAGACCTCCCTTTGTCTCCCTGCTGCTTCCCAACATTTGGTTTTCCATGCGTGTTGATATGGAAAGCCTCCTTGTCCTTGGCCTGCTGAAACCAGGGCTTTGTGCTTGCTTTGGCCAAGGCCCTCTCCCTCCCTGCCCGACGACTGGGCCTGTGTTTACGTAACCATATATATCTGAGAGGAAACTCGTGAAACGTTAATCTCTCTACTTTTTAACCCTGATGAATTTCTACGTTTTCCAGCTGTGCGGCACGGCATATTTATGCTTAGGCCCTATCGCTGAAAACAGCTCTGTCATTATAAATGAATCACTGTCCACGACTAAAGAGTGTGTCTGTGTGTGTGCGCGCGTGCATGAGTGTGTGTGTGTAAACTGCCAGGACACTGAACAAATATGAACTGAGTCCTGAAACGCTCTTTCCCCTGTCTGCAGTCAGAGCAGTTCCATCGACAAGTTCTGCAGCTTCCTTCTCATTCTTCTTCTCATCTGGAATCAGGCCCAGATTAATGTGGGCCCGCTTTGTCACTCACCACATTTCTGTGGGTTGATAGGCATCACTCACTCGTCATGATGATGAGACAGTGTCTCATGTCATATCCTCTGTAGTCTGGTCACACCTGCATAGTGGCCCCAGTGGAGGAGAGTATTTTCCCCTGGTCTTCTTCCTCTCTCTCTGTTTCTCCTGACTCATTTTGACCTGCATCATCTCAGGAACCGGTCTGAGCATTCGGGTTTATGAGCAGCTGGCTTTGTGAGTGGTTTGTTTTTCTTATTCCACCACTCTGTATGGCTGAAGACTGACACGTGGTGAGTCATCTCACCAGCCCGTCCACGAGCACAAAGGAAGAGCCCATCTTTCAGCAGCTGCTTCAAACAGACAAGCCCCACCAATTTACCAAAGGGAATGTCTCTGAAAGCTTTTTAGAACAGAGTTTTGGTTGATGTTTGCTTTACAGAGACATTCGCTAAGCCTGCATGCCCATTTTTAGTTTTATTGTGATGGATCAGACATTGTACACAGTGTCTTGGCTATAGTGTAAATGCAATTTTGTAAGCATGTGATGTAACTTTATTAATAAAGTTATGATAGGTCTAAGCTACAGTATATCCTGTCTGTCATCCTTATCCTGCCCCACCACATCCATTCTCTCCTTTACCAACTCTGGGAGTCACCTTGGAGGATAACTGTCTGTACAGAATGGTAATGAAGAGGCCGATTTAAAACAAATAACCAGCGCCGCCTCTTCCCGTGACACTAAGCTTCCCGTCAGTCTGAGATGTCGACGTTGTCAGGACGCCCCAACACGCCCCGGGACTGTGTCCACATTGCATTAAACACAATTGCTTGACCCTTGCTAGCCCCGTCCCCCTCTACCGCATCGACTTGTGCTACTACATTAGGTCCGGACCCTCCGCCCGCCATGTTCCCACCGTGTAGGGGAGCGAGGGAGAACAATTCCATTAGACTGCAACAGGCCCGGAGCTGATCTAATGGAGAGGACATTAAAACCATGTCGCGTCCAGTCACTCACTCGATGGATCCTGGAAGAGAGGGATGAGGAGGAGGAGGAGAGACGGAGAGGAGAGGAGAGGGGAGTGGTGGAGACAAGGCGGGAGGAATGGGACGGGAGGCCGTGGGGTTAGAAGTGTTGATATGACAATGAGGACACGGCGATAGAGAGCGAGCGATGGTGCCCCGATGCCCTTGAGCAAACTGTCATTTAGAGCATTTTAATTAGTTTCGTCCACCCCGTCTTCTTCTTCTTTTTCTTCCCTGCCTCCCACCATCTTGCTCAGGCATGCTTCACACACGGGGGGCAATCGTATTACAGAAAGCACGTCAACAACTTTGGACTGGATAAAAAGGAGGATTTTGCGATGACAATGGTCTGGCCTTCTATCTTTAAAACTCCAAACCAAGCAGCGCTCATTTCTCAGTAGTCAGCACGGCACTGGAGTTGGCATTTTGGAACCCCACCATTTTGCAAAATAGGGCTTTGTATTGTTAGGGTGTATAATTAAGACCTCATTGTGACAGCCATTGAGAGAGAGCTAATGAGGGTTCTGATGTATTCAATGTGAATATGAACATTGAATTTTTAATATTTTATGGCTTTCTAATTGCCTTGGTTGCTGTTAATGACTTTGTCTGTTGAATATTACCCAGACTGAATGTGTGGCATGCATAAGTACCTTTAAGCCCAGAGTTGATAAAATAGACGCATTCTCAAGCTGGACCAATTCCATGCTTTATGATTGCTATGTATGTATCTCCAGGGCAGATATACATATCTTGACTGAAGGCATGTCTGTGACTGTGAATACATTTAAACTACTCTTTTACTCTCTTACCAAGATGTATGTATATATAATTACAAAGTATATCACACACGCTACCTTGAAATAGAGTTTAATGGCCGTATCGTTTCTTTGTGGAGCATGTCTGCTGGCCTTAATCTTCCCCATAGCTGACATCTTAATAACTCAACCCTCTCCATCCATTTTCACAGGAGACGTCCGGATGTGGGGGACGGATTAGTTTAATGAATTTGACAATTAGTAACAGAAGTTAATGACTGCATGGGGCTAAGTACCCTGATGGACATGGCTGGGGGACTGAGGGCTTCCATTGCTCTGGGCCATAGATCCTCATTAATAGCTTTTCTGCCTGCTGGAGAGGACAGGGGAAGCCAGGCCAGGCCTTTGTTTAGTCTGCCTCTGATGGAGCTCCAAGGGGGGTCCCACTGTTGCACTCCGCCAGGCTAGAATTAGTCCTGCTCTGGGCGCTAGTTAATGTAGAGCTTCAGGGTCCTGGATCAGGTGAAGCTTCCTTAAACGAACTAGAGTCATAAAAGGCTGAAAAGACAAAAACCGACATGGGATCAGGGTAGGGGGGCAGCTCTTTATTTGGAGCTTGCGCCAAGAGTCGTGAAGTAAGAGAAGTGGTTTGTGGATTGGAGTAGTCCTGGTGACCCCTGCCTTGATTTATGTTATCGTTATCGTAGCTTCTTACCCAGATCCCACCTCTAATGCAGTCAAAACACCATTTGGCCAGAAAGCTCTCATAAAGATTTTATTATTATATATTATTATGCTGTGGTTCATGAGCTACCTCTTAGCTTTTTCAGGTATTCCTACCATAAACCATTTTGATAAATTTTTCAGCCAGCATAAAATCAAAGTTTGTATTTTTTATTGCATCATGAATACATATGGAACACTCCCATAATATCCATTGCTACAGATTTATACATTTATGCTTTTATACCCCCCTCTTCACAATCACCCCCCCTACCTTTCCCACAGCGGATGAGAAAGTATGTCTAGAATTTACAAAATCACATCTCTCAGTTTGTCAAGAGCAGCATTAGCTGCCCTCTCATTCCTGCTTGTCTCCCGATGATAGCTATAATGGCGACAAAAACATAACTGCATCCAAAAATAATCATTTTCCAAAGCTGTTTGCCAAGGGGTCCGGGAGCTAGAGTCTCCATTGAAAACAAGCAGTGTGTGAGAAAGTTGTCTCGCGTTACCATTGGTGGAGAGTAGGCCCGCGTGTTAAAGTCTGTGTGATGAAGTGTAGAGAGCTAGTGAAAAGAGAAACCGCTTAATTGGTTGTGGCTGAGTCAAACCTCTGAGGCCGAAGTACCTACAACAGTCTGCCTCCAGAGAGGGAGAGAAAGAGAGACAGAGGAAGACGGAGAGACAGAGACAGAAAGACAAGAGGGGCATCTGTTGTTCTTTGCTGCTCTGATAGTCTGTTATTCTGTCAGGTGAAGTCTGGTCCTGCCAAGTTTACAGCCAAGGGACCGAATTGGTGTTGATGCAGCACGCCCCTTAAACACTGGCTGCTGCACCACCTCGCAATCGCTCTCTCTTTCTCTCCGTCTCTCTCACTCCTAATTTGCCTCTTTAGGAAGTGACAGTTGTATTTAGGGAAAAGGTTATCATTGTATTAGAATAGAGTGCTGGCCCTGAGGCTTACCTAGAATTACATGACAATGCCTGCAGCCCTCTTAGCTCTGTGCTGGGCTGAAATGTTATCAGTCTGGCTTAATTATTGTCACTGGGTAGTGGAATTGACTGTAATGTGTATTTCAGTTTTGGACACACTGGGGAGATAATAAAAACTTGAGCACTGAATCCCAAGTCCCAGAGATCCCTTGGTATTTAACTTTAGGTCAAAGAGTTAAATTCTAGGTCTGTGTATGTGCATTAGTCTGTATGTGTTTAGCTTTTTTTTCCCTTTTTTCTTTTTTTTAACTCCACGTCCTCCACTGTGCCTAAAGGATGCTGTCTCTTGGTGTCTGTGCCATAAACATTACACACACACGCACACACATACACACACACACACACACACACACACACACACAGAGCACATCCTTTATCTGATTAGCTGGCACGCCTATGTGGAGCTCTATGTGTGTGTGTGTGTGTGTGTGTGTGTGTGTGAGGCACTGTGCATCGCAGCGCAGCGTCAGGCCCCAGGCAGGGCATGGATTTCATTTAGGAAAGTATCAAAGGTTTACACGCTGTTCGCTTTAATCAGCATGTTTATCAGGCAGAGAAAAATTGCAGGAAGGGACCACAGGGAGAAGGGAGGAGGAGGAGGGGGGGTTATCTTAAGGACCAGTAGCCTGGGAAATTGATAATGGCTACAAGGTAATTTACTGGAGACTTGTGCATCTCTCCAATGCTTCTACCCCAGCCTCTCTTTCTAATTACAGCCCATGTAATGTTCTAATGAAGCTGCAGGTGTGTGTGTGTATAGGTGTGAGGGTGGGTGGTAAGGTGCATACATTATGTGAGTGTTTGTGTGTGTCACCCTGGATCAAGCCTATTGCACGAGCGAAGATTGAACGCATCTCAAGGCTGTGCCAGTGTCTCTCAAGTGTGCAGTTGTCTCACTGTTGCTGAAATATGAATACGATATGAAAAGCAATTAGATTAGCCCTCAGCAGTATTAAAGATACATGCCACTCACAGACACAATACTTCACTGATGCTGTTTTTTTTTTCTTTGTCTTTATTAAATAGACAATATGGTGAAGAGAAGAGTGACACTAAAGGTAGGGATGAAGAGGGGGATTACACGCGACAAAAATCCTAGTCGATATTCAAACTCAGGACCTCACAGTTACATGGCATGTGACCTAGACCAGTGGTTTCCAAACTGAGGCCTGGAGATCCACAAGAGTCCTTGAAAGATTTCCAGGGGATCCCTTGCAAAATGAGGTTTAATGTAATTTAGAAACAAGAATGACTGTGTTGTTGATAACTTCCATACTTCCCATTTTTACCACAGTACAGATACTTATTATAGTCATGTACACCGTCTTATCTAACAACAAGATAGACAAAATCCTATCAGATGGGGTTCTATGGCTCTGATCTATTTTGGGGGCCTTGACATCAAAAAATTTGAGGATGCCTGCCTTAGACCACTGAGCCACGAGGCAGTCCCCTCTTCTGATGCTGCACGTTGTTACTGTGGTTCCATATTGAAGTTGGGTGTGTGCAGGAGGAAAGCTGCGGCCAGACAGACTCATCTCGTGTTCACACTATAGAGGACTGATAAGAACCAGGAACTGCAGCCTGTAGCAGCGGTGGTGCCGGTGCCTTCAGTCACACACATATACATACACGCACACACACTCACTTGTACTCGCACTCAGAAACCTCCAGGGGATATGGGCTGGACCACAAAGGCCTTGATACGACCAGAGTGTAAACATCCCAACTGCAGCGCCGTCCAATGAAAGGAGAGACCAGTCAGAAACATGTTTCTGGACTGTGTGTGTATGTTTACATGTGTTTGTGTGGTCGCGTTCAGATAACAATGGAATATCATCGCAGTTTGAGCAAAGATTATTTAGCGCCATAGGACAAATGACATCATATCGTCATGACAATGCACTGTGCACATGCTGTATAATGGAAAGGCAAAAAAAGTTTGTGTGGTTAAGTTCCCTAAAGAAGGATTTTCCTCCCTTTTCCTCTCTTCCTCCCCACAGGAAAAGGAGGGTGTCGAGGCGGTGTCTGTAGGGGCCATTCTCTCCGATTACCAGAGGGTCCGTGTGGAAAATGTGTAAGTTAAACACACGCACACACCCATGCTCATGAACCATGATACACTCTTAAACTGAGACGCGTACACACACTGAATTTAGTCCTCTGAACTTAAATGACGCACACTCTGTGGTCCAGTGAAGGAAAAGACTGTATCCTCTGTAGTCTTTTTCCCTCACTGTGTGTTCCAAACTTGGATCAAATTTTGTTTACACACACGCACAAATGCATGCGCGCGTGCACACACGTATACACATACTGTTCATGCACGCACTGAGTTTTGTTTACACCATTTTGTTTGGACTCACTTTGGTTTCATAATGTGGCTCCATTTTTATGGGGCGAAGATTTCAAGAAAAGGCATGTGAACATCATCTCTGGGTAGTTAGTTTTTGGTGAGATTATGAAATACTTTTGCATCAGGCTTGAAACATCAGGCTTTCCATCTTGGACACAAACAGGCTCATCTGCAGGAAGCTCACAGGGTCTCCTTGTAACATAAATACCTCTATGTCGCATGTCATATGTCTCTCTTATCCTTGTTCTTGTTTTATTCTCTCTTTCTTTTTTACCCTATTTTTCTTCCTCTCTTTTTTCTCTCTCCCTCCAGACCTGCACTGATCGGACACATTGCAGCACAAGCCTCTCTTGTCTCATATTTCCAACAAAACCACAGAGCTCTCTGCTTATGAACAAATCCCACTGTCAATCAACTATTGTTTCCCCTCACACATTAGGTGCGCGTGCATTCAGACACATTCACACACACACTCATACCTTAGGCGTTTTTTGAGCATCAGACTTTTATGCCCAAAAGTTTTGGCTCCAGTTACCTGCTCAGACCTGTGTGTGTGTGTGTGTGTGTATACATGTGTGAGTTTGACACGTGTTTATGTGATAGACAGCGCAGCTTACCATGGTGCCATCTTAAGATAATTACTCCTTTTGGGTTTCTCCTCTTCGCCTTGACAAAAGCCACTGGCACTGAGGGCGGGTGTGAGTGTGTGCTGTGGGACTATCACAGTGGCAGCCTGCCCACAAGTGGAGAACCTGCCCGACGCACTCGGCTTTGAAGTTGTTCTGAACTTGGCAAGCATTCAATATGAGCCCCTTTGCTTCTCCTTCCCTTTCTCTACAACCCTCTCGCTCTCTCCCCATCCCTCTCACCTGTTGCCCAGATGTTTGCGGCTGGATTTGCAGCCCCTGGCCTACCTGTGGCGCCGTGACCAAGAGTCTCTGCTCTCCGAGATGATATCATCTGACCTTCATGCTATCCTCATCAAAGTTGCCGCCTATGGTGAGTTTATGCCTTGCTCTCTCTTGTGTCTCAAGCAGCAAGTGAGCAGTGTGCTGTCCCCTCCCCTCTGGTTATAGGCTTAGCCCTCACCCTTTTAACTCTGCAGCGATGGACTATAGGTTAAGGGGTGTTTAGCATGAGGATGAAAGGGCCAGAAATTGCATGAGTGAGGAATAGGAGGAGGGAGGCAGAAGGGGAGGTGCAACCAGAAAGAGAGAGAGAGAGAGAGAGACAAGGAGAGTAATGCCCAAATCATTAATCTGCGGCTTAGCAGCAATGTTGAGACTTGTGCCAGCGGCAAAGGCATTGAAGCAGAGAACAATATGAAAAGATAAGAAGCAAAAGGGAGGAGGAGGAGGAGGAGGAGGTGTGATGGAAGAGCAGAGTGGTATTGGGTGGTGGAGGGTGGTGGTGGTGATGGTGGTTGGCAGTTGAGAAAGAATCACAGGTGATTGCCCCCGCACATTAATGCAACCTGTCAATAAGTGCTGCTCTTCTCCATTGTGTCTGAACATTCGCTGCATTCTCTGCTTATGCATAGCTCCGAATACATGGTCCATGAAGCGAAGATTAAAATCTAGTATATCTCATTTACGTTCCTGAACTGCTTCAGCACCGAGGGAAGAGGTTAATGTGGTGTCACCTGCTCTCTACCTGCCTGTTTTGGAGCCTGAGGATAAGAAGATCAGATTACAGAATAAGAGGAGGGAGCGAGAGATGAAAAAAAAAAAGTTTTCTTTCTCCTCTGTTGGGTACATGGTGTTAAGATTCCTACCTGTATCTACTTGACAGGGAATCTGGATCCCTTTTGACGGTGCCAGTGATAAATGATAATTATGACCACAAATGGTTCTTTTTGCTCTCAAACTACTCACGGCGATAGATCATCATGTAGACACTGTTTACCTGCTATTAAGTGCTTGTTGTCACCTCTGGTAGCACTCAGTTGAAAAGGGGTCCCAGCTGACTGATGACCCGCAGAGCTCAGCGGTGTGTTCAGGGTTTTCTGCATTTCTCTCATCACCGCTCAAATAGCTCATGGAAGGCATCTGATGAGCCCTTCGTCTTTGGTGCATTTCTCATTTTTGAGGGTTTAATTATTAAGGAATTTTGCGAAATAAATATCATTATAGTTAATAGTTTGCCAGATACTAGAGGAGAGAGATGTTCAGAACCTAGATTTTTGAGACTTTTTCATGGTTAGACCAATTTATCAGTTCACCCATATATCTGGCCAGCATCTGCCTTTTTTGACTCCTGGATATCAACATGTCCATGTCTTCCCTCTCCAATATGAAAGAGGTTATTCTCTGGCTCTTTTTAAAAATATTTTTAGTTTTTTTTTTTTTTTATTTTGCATTTGCAGTATTTTCTTTGTTCATTTTGTTCATTCAAAGTTTTCATTATAAAGAGATTTATACTAGTAATGGTTTTCTTGTTACTTTTTTTCCCTTGTAATTTCACATATTTAATATTGGCACAAAATATTGTCTATCGACAGCAGCTTCAGTTAAAAAAAAATAGGATCAGTATTTTTCTGGGGGAAAAAAAACTTATCGGTTGAGCCCTAATTTAGGATAGGATGTAATTATTGTTTTCTTGTCAAAGTTCATTTTTCTACCTACTGCACTTCCTCTCTTGACTTGTAAATTTCTCAGGTTAGGCCAAACTCTGCGTTTTATATTAATAGTCACACTCTTCTCCCTCCCCCTGCATTTGAACACAGTGAACTCGCCGCAGCTAAAGGAAAGGAGGTAATTATGCAAATACATGTCTTTTTAACAACATTATCGTCATTCGGTAGCTGAGACAAAGGCACTGTGTGTCTGGGCTGCTGCTGCCACTGTTATGCTTGCTAAATGACCCTTTTGGATTCATCCGCACGCGGAGAAACCGCCTCACCTTAAAGGCCTCAGTCACCCTGCGACCCAGCTTCCTCCGACAAGCTTTCAACCCTTCTCTAAACACAACCTCCTCTAAAAGCAAATTCCCTGCATTTTTTTGAAGATTATAATTAGAAAGGAAAATTACCTCGGGTGCCTTGGAGTGTGTATCTTGGCCTGCCACTGTAGGTGTTTGTGCATGTGTGTGTGTGTGCGTGTGTGGTGTGTGTGTGTTTTGGCTACAGGTAGAAAGGGAAGATCTTATCATCCCTGACTCCTCACCTGTCCCGAGGCAGGGGTAATTAGAAAGGAGAGAATTGAATAGGGGTGCAAGTGCCCAAGGCACTTTAGGCACCACTCATATAATTGCAGCTTTGGTGGAAGCAGGTCTGAGCAGTGAGGTGTGCTGTTTGGGGAAGATTGGGTGACAGAGGGGCGTACCTGGGGGCCTTTGGTGTTTGTGTGTGTGTGTGTTTGTGTGTGTGAGGGAGAAAGAGAGAAAGAGAGACAGTGAGAGGGAGAGAGAGAGAGAGAGAGAGATTTGGAGGGATTTACTTGTGCAGACCTCAGGAGGAGATAAAAACAACTTTCACAGGGCAAAGGTTAAGTCTGCATCTGAAATGACAGCCACAACAGCTTATGATATTCTGTGGTACATTTGCACAGTGTGACATGAGTTTTGGTGGGCTCCGAACAGCAGGAGGTTGTTTGAGCTTAATATTCCTTCATTACCTACTTAGAAAGACAGGTGGAAATTAGCAGTGAACGGATAAAGAAAAAAAATACGTCTTTTTTTTTTTTTTTTTAAGGGAGGAGATATTCTGAGATGACAAATCCCTGTGGTGAAAAGACAGCTGTCCAAATGCAGGATGATCCTCTAAGTGAATTCTCTAGAAGTGTTCATTTGCGTGCTGATGGCAGCCTAAAACCACAAAAGAAAGAAAGAAGATTTTAGTCTTTGAAGATGCCAAATCACATGTAGTGAAGTCTGTTGAACTTTCTGAGTCTAAGCCTATGGATGTCAGGAAATGCTCCTAATTAGCAAGAAAGCATTCCCTTCAATGGGAAATGTGTATTTGTTGGGAAATTATCTCTTTATCATACAATGTCTTTTTCTCTAACCACGGTAATTGGTGATTCCAAATGCCAGTATTAAATATGCATGTAATTAGTTAATTGATTGATTAGTGCAGGTGTGTATGGGAGCACAGGTTCAGTGCACGGTGCAGCAGTTAATTGGTCCTCAGCTCCAGAGATAATTGGCATGTGTGAAATCAAGATCTATCCGTCGGAAACCTTTTATCGCTGCATGATCTTTTACCCTTCGCAAACCCTGTGTTATGAGGACGAGAATTTATTTCATGAATTGCTTTCACTGATCATCTCAGCCACTTAAAGGCATTGAATATAATTTAATATACACTTACTGCTGATAGACAATGAAAAATTTGGAATGGTTTCAGTGTGCCAGGCAGTCACTGGGCAATTCAAATGCTATTATTCACTTTTCCATATATTTTCTAGCTTAGATGTACTCTTTGAAAATTAGTGCAAAGTAGAAATAGTTTAAATTCCAGGATCATCGGAAGAAGAGCCTCGTTTCAGTTGTAACAGCAGTGAAGTTTGTACGGTGTATCCCTTTATCACATAGTAAGCTTGCAAGTGCGGCTCTGTATCAGCGATCTCCAAAACAACTAATGTTAACAGGAACTGGAGTCCAGAAAGGCAAAAATAATCATAAAATTACCACAGACAGCATAATGCAAGTCTTCTGAAACCAAATGATTGTACTATGGGTGCAAAAATCCAATATTTGCCTCATTATTGCCTGAATTTTCTAAATTCACAAAGCATAATCCTGCAGCTACCTGGTAGAAAGGTCTTGCTGCCTTCATCTGTGCTTTGTAAGCTTGTATAATTTCACACTTGTAAATGCAACTGCTTATGTATTCCAGTACTTTTTAGTAAAAAATAACACAATGGACTTTCAAAAAAGCAGCTTTTTATTTAACTATTTTGGAAATCAATACAGATACTATGCATGGCAGCGCAGAATGCAGTGGATATTTGTAACAGTGTTATGACTGGTATTTTATTTTATTGACTTAAATTTGTATACGGATGAGTGAGTATGTCACAACTTTACAACCCTTTATGTAGTCTCTAAATTTCACTCTATCTATATAATATTTCTGACCATGTTTGAAAACGGTGCAGATCAAGTGTGGAAAATCCAAGACATAATGAGGTAAATGTTGGACTTTTGGACCCACAGTACAATGTTTTGACTTAAGTGCACTTTGATTATGCTATTTGGGGTCATTTTTGTGTTGTTGGAACTTAAGAGAACAAGTTACCCACTTTCTACTGTTTCTACTGATGTGAGGGTGAGTTTGTAAGTTTTCATTTTTGAGTGAACTATTTCTTTAAGGATCGTAGGGATCAAACCTATAGTGCACAGGCAACACATATGTCCTTAGAATATTTACACACAGCATCAAAATAAAGAAGCAAGTGGCCAGCCCTTTATTTTTTAAGACATCAGCTGTGCTTGCTCTCCCGAAACAGATCCAAGGTGCTCTTTCCTCCCAGAAGTAAGAATGTTGTCTTCTAACCCAGGTAAAATGAACTTTCAGACTATCGTTGTAATCTGTTGTTGACATCCTCTGGGCCACTGATGGTAAAACACTGAGTCGGTCCTGACACTTCTCACTGTCACTGGTTTAATTTTTTTTTCCAGTGCTCTGATTTTGATGAAAATTAAAGTGACTACAAATAAGGTTTGATCAAAAGTTTCAGTTTCACAGGGAGACAAAATACATGAAAGATAGCCCATAAGCTTGGTTTGTTAAAATAACCAAATGCCCATTTTACTTGTCTGACCTGTTGGTCGCTGACCTTGGCCCTCTTTTGCCAATTCAGTCACAATGAAGTCACAGTTAACAGTATAAGATGGACAGCAGTTTTTTTTTTCACGTGTTTTTTATTTTTTTTTTTTATTTTTTTAGAATTAAATTGCCTGCAAAAGCTCAGCATAAATTACACACTGGACCTTCATTTAAATTCTCTAAAACTAATAAATAGATTAAATTCTCCAGTTTCTCCTGTTTTAAGATTAATCCAAAACTTTCGGAAAATAGCATATGTTCATTATACCTGTAAATACCAAAAAAAAATTCTCCCTTTTAATTTGTTGGACTGAAAAGATTTCATTTTGATGTGGTTGCCACACAATTCACGCTGCCTATTATTCTGTTCATAGACACTGAATTTCAGATAAGAGCTTGACAAATTTCACATATAACCTTAATCTTATCATCCTTTGTATGGCACAGCCTCCCTCCCCTTCTTTCTTCCCCTCCATTCTTTCTGTCTCTCTCTCTCTCTCTCTCTCTCCCTCCTACTTGTGAAGATTAGGTGATAGTGAACAGCTATTGTTTTGGTGGAGGTCTTTGAGAGTGTTGTTCAAAGGCTGATGCGGCTCACCTACTAGGGAGGAGATGCTTATTTCATGCATTTAAAAGCTAAAATGTTACACATCATGAATCCAATTTTCTCTGCCTTTTCTCTCTGAAGGCAGGGATTAAAGCCGAGCTGTCAGCTGGCACGCCAGATCTTAAGACAACCCGCAGATGTCTGCGATACTTCACTCAGCTTGGCTCAGACAGTATCTAGAATCTCCCAGCTTCTAATTTAGCATTAGGCTCAGTAAGCAAAATCACAGGCGGTTTCAATTAAATAGGTAACTCACTGCTGTGGGCTTACATGAATCAACCTGTTAAAGGTGAGCGGAGGCCAGTCATGATCGTTAAAAAGAATTAGTACAAGTCTTTGCTCTGGAAATAATTGCCATTGACTTTTACAAGGGTAGAGGAGAGAGCAGTATATTCTGTAGAGTTCAGAGGGGATGCATGTTTTTATCTAAGAACTCTGCCTTTTGGTCCACGAATTGTGTTTCAAAAGCCCATTTTTATGCATGATCAAAGCGCTTTCAGTAGTTATTGTAAGCTTACGTATGGTTTAACTTGTTATGCTGTGCTAAATTCTGATCACTTACCACTTGCTTCAGTGTTTCTTGCTGTCTTACAAGGTCCTGCATACAATATACCTTTTTAAGATGTTCCAGCTTGCACCATTTTCTCAATCCCGAGCACAAAGCTGGCGTGATTGTTTAAATGGCTCTTAGATTCCTGGTAAACTTTTTATTCCTTACTAATTTCAACCTCTTAAATGTCGACAAGGCTTTTAAAAAATGCTCTCCCTCATTACTGGACTCCCTAGTTTTAAAGTTCACTGAATTTAATTGCAGTTTTATAGGATAATACGGGATAAAAAGCCCTTTTAAAGGAGAGCCATTCCTCTCAGTCTCTCTTAGGGAAGCTCCTCTCTCTCCAAAGTGCGGTCTCGCTGTCTCTGGCGGCAGACTAATGGCAGCTTCTAGTGGGCTTATTTGGGTTTAATGTGGCATAATGAGGTTAGGTAATTGGGTTTAGGTCAAGTTGTAAAACAGGTTGAGAGGAGACAGGGATGTGAAGATCATGTAAATGAGTGGTGTTAGATCGCTGAAGGCTCACACTGGTGGCTACTCAAAAGACTTCTTAAAGCATGCATTGCACCAGTACGAGCTCCCTCCACCCATCCTCACTTCTAAACTGTTTCGGTAACCTTTAGTCAATCAGGAACATCAATTAAGAAACACTCATACAAGTGTAAAGTGGTCTTGGGAGAAATGCCATCACATTAATGCCTTCTTTGCATCATTTCATCACTCATTCCTGTCTCATGCGTTTCCATCCTCCTCCCTCCCTCCCTGTAAATATCAAATCATGTATCATATATTATTTAAGAGTATGGAAGTTAATGAACATATTAAAAAAGCGACATCCCCTCAGCAATTTGAAGCCAATCATTAAAATTTGTTAAAAGGCATGACTAATTAAAGAGGATATTTAAATGGGATTGAATTTTAATGCTTTTTTCTCCCTCCTTATTACCTTTGTGGCAGGGTTAAGATGAGAGGATGTCGAGATTAGATATTCTCACACTAATTAAGACCACGGATCCCCTGGGAAGAGAATAAGGGCCTGTTCATTCTCTCCCTCCACGCTCACTCTATCCTCATTCCCTTCCTCCCTCCCTCTGCTGTGGCCCACCTTCGCTCCCCCATATCGCTGGACCACTGGGGCCCGAAGGAGAGACACAGCTGGGATTAAGATGAAACCAGGATGGGATGCGATGTCCTGCCTGCACTTCTTTCTTCCTTCCCTTTCCCTCTCGCCTCCCATTCGTTGCTCCCCGAGGGGGCTGCGGATGACACGTTAACCTTTGAGGTTGTCAGGCCATGAGAGAAGAGAGATTCTCACATTACGATTAACTTTGTTCCTCTAATTAAACACATGAGCGTGCAGATGAACAGGACCATATGATGCCTCGGAATAGAAGGGCTACGCTGGATTTCCAGAGAAATTATTAGGGACAGTTTTTGCAAATTCTTCTGATTGCGATGGCATTCCTGTCACAACTCCGTATCACTTTGTATAAGTCATTAGTAAGTTGTTAATGATTATGTCAATCAATTAATAGAATCCGCTGTGAGACGAAATGGAAAATGTTGGAGCATGAGGCAAGATGCTGCCAGTGGCCATCAAGATGTGCTTTTTATTTTCTAGTAGTCTTGCCTTCATACGGTGACATCACAGCCAGGCATATTACGCTAAACATCATGCAGGTGTGCATTGCTACATGTTTGAAATTCGCTATAAGTTTGTTGTCTCTTCTTCTTGTGTTTCTTTGTACACAACACCCAGTATTCCATGTTTTTTTTTTTGTTTCTTTTCACCATGAACAGTGAGGATGGTGCAGTGCGAATGCTAGCTTGCGTGTCTGTGTTTTCTTTATAGGGGAAGTTGTTTACAGGGTGAGACGGAGTTCAGCATGGCACCATCAGGAACAGGTGTCAGGAAGACAAAACAGGATTTAGAGTCACGAAAGGGAGTTAAACTCATCAACGCCTAACAAGCTGAGTAAAGCGTATACTATTTAAGTACAACCTTTTATTCTCACTGATGCTGTTAGTAATCCCTAAATTGGCCTAATCAAAGTGACAGTCTTTCTGCAAAGCTGCGGTCTCGATCAGGGCATCTTCAGGACATCTTTTTTTGTTTGCTTGTAGCTCTTGTTTTGTTTTTGTTTTTTGTTTTTTTGTTTTTTGTTTTGTTTTTTTTTTTTGTTTGGGGAGCTAAGAGCCAGCGAACTTGTATTTTTAGGTGTGTGGCACCAGTGGGTATGCATACAAAGCTCTCCTCTGCCCTCCTTCCTTTCTCTTCCATGCCTGTGAGTCACTTCCATGCACCATTTCAGGGGAAGGGGAGGGAAAAGGCAAATAAACAAGATCTCTTTCCAAAGTTTATGTTCTCAAAGGGAA
>OMKZ01018713.1:0-17585 GCA_900302535.1 Neoniphon sammara | reverse complement strand
AGTTTGGACATGACACCCTGTCCTGTCAAACTGACAGGAGTGTACAGTGATAGAAGGGCAGCCTGAACAAAATATAGAGCTGATGGCCTACGTGGTGTTTTGATAATCAACTAAAATGTGGAATGGAGGAAGTTTAAATTTTGATGAAAATCTGACATGTGGAACTAGCATTTCTTGACTGCTGCTTAGCGTTGGTGGAGGTATGTGGTCCACTGAGTGTCATTTAGACTTAGTGATTTCTTTCAAAGTGAGCTCAGCCTCGGCCTGTTGGTGGTACAGATGAGTGCTGAGGCCCCTCTGGCCGGCAGCCCTGGCCTCAGTGTGTGGATGACTTCACTTCCCACATCCTGTGTTGGCGCTGATTACTTTAATCTCCCATGGAGGAGGAGGAGACTGCATTCCTCTTGCCACTGAAATATCACACACACATGCTGACACACATGTGCGTGTGTTTACACACACACTCATATGCAGATGAAATGCATATGGAAATACAGCACACATGGTTTCTTTTTTCCACATAACCACATGCTTACATAGCCATGCTGATGAAACTGCGTACACACTCACATTTGTAAACACTCCGTTCGGCCTGCATTAGAGGTAACTGAGCTTCAGAGGAGTCACACACTTTCTAATGAAGAGGGCTTTAGAGAAAGCACTTTGTCATCAGATTCAGCCCTTCATTCAGGCACCAGAGGGCAGACGTGTGCTGTGCCAGTGTTTGTGATCCCAGACATTGCCTTATTATGTTTTGCAGCAAACAGTTGGCATTCAAGGATGAACAGCAATTATTCAACTTCTTACATATAAATTCACAAAAACATTTTCAACATGAGGTCCTATAATTGTACATACATTATTTTAGAACTAGACTTGCCCAGTTTTCCATTTTTTGTCAAGGGCCAGCAATATGGAATAATCTTAGTGCTACACTGCAGAGTTTTTCCTCTTTTCGTTGTTTTAGGAAACATTTAAAGTTTGTTCTTACTGAATGAATTATTTGTCAATCACATGAATCAGATGTTGGCAAGGTAAATGCAATTTACGATCATTTTTCCTGCTTGGCGGGGGTTTCTACCTCCTGTGCATACAGTATTGCTTAATCTTGTTTTAACTTTATCTCTTCTACTGTCATTTTATATTTTATTGCACAAATAAGCAGAATTAAACTGATCCACAGCTGATGAAGCGAGCTGACTTTGACTACAGCTGTGAAGCAACAAAACCAGTTAGTTTGTTTTTAGTATGGCATTTCCTAAAAGTCGATGTCTTGTTATTGTGTCTCATCCTGCAGGCCTCTCTCAATAAGCTAATGGAGACTCTGGGTCAGTCTGAGCCCTATTTTGTCAAGTGTATCCGTTCCAATGCTGATAAGGTACAGTATGCTCACTCTTAAGTTTGGTTTTGAAAGCATTTTTCAGTTCTCTTGAAGTTATATGAGTCTTCAAAAACTGTTTATCATTTTCCTATCTCCCCCTCCTTTTTGTTTTTATCTCACTTTTTTCCCCCTCCCTCCTTCACTCCCTCTCAGCTGCCCATGCGTTTCAATGATGCCTTGGTGCTGAGGCAGCTGCGTTACACAGGCATGCTGGAGACTGTACGCATCCGCCAGTCAGGCTACAACATCAAGTACAGCTTCAAGGTAACACACAAGAATCTAGATATACATACATACACACACACAACTTAAGTTACTCATTTAAACATCTCAATTGCCCAGACACACACTCTATAAACACCCTAAAAGAGGACGAAAAGAGTGCCGATTCCAGCAGGCCACATTAACATCTTTCTGTTCAAGGGTGTGGAGGCAAGGCAGATGATGATGTTTTATCCTTTTCATCCCAAAGCTTGAATCAGACTTTCCTCTCATGCTTACTGAGGCCAGTTTCGATGCCAGGGATGAGTTTATTTGTTAACAACATGTCATTGATGTTGATTGAGCAAATCAGCCTGGATTCATCTGGATGTGTCACGAGGGAATTATGGGGGATGTGAGCTGGCAGCCAACTGAGCCACATTGGCTCTCATAAGAATGATGTCAACCTTGTGAGAAATGCTGTATGACTAATAAAGCGGATCATGTGGAGAGTGGATTGGGTGTGACTTGTTGGATTCAAAATATTTTGGAGTGGTATATTTCCAGTCCAATTTCTTTCTCAGATTTATTTCCATTCTGTTGTCATTCCAAACTGTCATCGGTGTCAAACAAGTTTCCAATCAGAGATCAGGTCACTCGTTCACTGATCTACATAACTGAAAGTACTCTAAAACGGATAATTATTTTTACCTGCTCACTAAGGTAATTTTAGCACCAGACAGCCTCAGCCATCACAAATTCCTCCAGACATATTAGTGCTGCAGTCAGCACTAATGAGAAATATCTTGGGCATGTCTCACTTTCGAAGACTGCGCTGTGTCCGAGCTCAGGTCTTCAGAACAGAGCCTCGCCATTGTCCTCGGGTCTCTGAAACACTCCCCATGCTTGTAATTGTATAAACACAGCATCTGTTTCCCTGTCCACCCCCTACAGCCCAGAGTGCCGAGTGTATTGAATTCAGACAATGGCCCTCAGTTTAAAGAGTGGGAGTTCAGCATATTTATGCCATGATGTTTGAACCCCTGCAAATATGGACAGCATGCACTTTACCTGAAACCACATGTGCCTTGACAGCTTTTTTCAACTTAAGACTCTGCTCAACACAGGTCATGGAAGGTTGATACTGTTCCTTTTGCTAGGCAAGAGTCTTGTTTCAAATTCAGGGCCACAATGTTTACATTTCCCACCTGTCACTCCTGTACTGAAATCAGTCTCACACAAAGCTAAGAAAGATTACTTTAGCAGATTTGTTGAATTGACCGATTTTGTCAGATATAAACAAACATTACTGGACAGAAGCCGTAGTGCTAAACCCTATTTGGCCCACAAGCATGCAGGTCACAAAAAATATTTCAATACTGTATGACCATGGAATAGTTCTTGTTAACACGTTCTTGTTTTCATTGCAGGATTTTGTCCATCACTTCCGCGTGTTGCTCCCAGAGGGCGCCAGTGCTGCACAGGACAGCATCCAGCAGTATCTGGACCAGCTACACCTGGCAGCGGATGGATACCAAGTTGGCCGAACAATGGTAGACTGTTTACTCTGCCCTTTCCTGTCTGTAAACCTCCTTTAATACTACAGTACACCTTATGAAAAAATGTGTGTTATCTATTTTTAATAGGGCGCTTTATCATTGTTGTGATACTTAGGTGCACGGTACAGAAAAGGAGGACAACTGCATGACAATAAAAAAAATAATACTGAGAAGAATATCAGAATTCTGACTTTAATCTCAGAATTCTGAGAAAAAAGTCCAAATTCTAAGAATTATCGCGTGATTCTGAAATCTCAGAAAAAAAGTCAGAATTCTGTAATTCTGATTTCTTTTCTTTTTTTTCAGGATTCTGGAATTCTGACTTTTTCCAGAATTCTTAGATTTCTGTCTTTTTCTTAGAGAACCAAGAACTCAAGAACTCAGTTTTTTATTGTACTCTTTAGTCTGGCTCAGTCAATCTGAATTAAATTTCTTGTTTAAAGAAATTAAAGAAAAAGACAGTCCATAATCAACATTTAAAATAAATGGGTAGGCGAGTTACAGAAAGTCAAAACAAAGGACTTGTGATTTTTTTTTTTCATTTGTTTGTTGTTGTCAGAGTAAAGAAGACCGTTAAATTGGAATGGGAAGGACAGTGTTGGGTATAACCTCATATTACCTATAAGCATCCTCTCTGTGAACAAAAGGATGTAATGAAGACAGTGCCCCATATTCGGTGTGTGTATGTCCACGGTATGAATGAGGCATGATAGAGGGGTCCATTCCTTTGGGTTGCTGTCTATATAATTAAAAGATCATACTTGGCATTCTTTTGAGCATGTATCCGGTCAGGGTTTTTCAGGTATGTGTGTGTGTGTGTGTGTGTATGCACATGTGCTTGTAAGTGAAGTGTGTGTAGGTCCCTTTGGAAGAGTGAGTGCATGTCTCTCTTCATTAAGTGTGTGTGTTACCCTCTGCTGACGTGGTCCCTCCCCTCAGGTGTTTCTGCGGGAGGCTGAGCGTCAGCGGCTGCGGGCGTTGCTCCACAGGGAAGTCCTCAGGCTCATCGTCTCGCTGCAGCAGCGCTTCAGGGCCCGGCTGGAGAGGAAACAGTTTGTCAGGATGAGAGAAGCTGCCACCTGCATCCAGGTACTGTGCCTTTCATTGTCCGCAGTCAATGATTTTTTTTATCACTTATTTTATCTTGGGTTTGTTTGTTTTTTTTCATCTCTTTGCTTCTGTGAGTGATCACCGTGCAAATAAGCTAAATTCAGTACCTGGAGAACTACTTGTGCATGTGGCCAGTTTCATGGACCGAATTAATCTACTGCTGGAGTAAAATGCCCTTTTAACCTTTTAATTCTGTTGTGACTGTAGCATGGTCAGGTATTTACCCTGCAACACCAAATTTGAACTGAAAGATTGCAAAATTTCAAATGATATTAAAGGTGTTTAATCTTAATTTTGGAAGTTACTAATAGGGAAATTAAGTTAAGATTAATCTTAGTTTGAAGTTGTAAATTCAATTGAATTAAAACTGTTGTCACCTTGACTTTGATTGTCACTCAGAGACTTGTCCAGCCTAGTATGGATTGAATTTATTTTTAGGTCCCATAAACAAAGACTGGAGCTACAGGACTAAAAGACTAAATTAAAACTTGGATTAAACCACTCTGATGGAATTATTACAGACCATGTAGTGAATGATGAAAGATTAAAAAAAACATGCCAGTGTACTGGGAAAATAATACATCATTCAAAATTGAAATTTTCTCCTCACAGCAATGGTGGCGGGTGTATCGGTCCAGAGAGGTGGAAGACGATGACCTTAACATCCAGGAGAGTGCGGCCTTGTACCTTCAGACACAGTGGCGGGGGTACAGAGAGCGCCGGAGGTTCAGGCTGTGGAGAGAGGCTGCGTTGGTGCTGCAGAGGGCTTGGAGGTTATGGCTCTATCGGCGGTGCACAGCAGCACTGGTGATTCAGACAGCCTGGCGTTGTCATCGAGCCAGAGAAGCCTACTTGCACTTGTATGGAGCTGTTGTACAGCTACAGACAGCAGGCAGAGGTTACCTAGCCAGACAGAGGTGAGTCATACTACAAAACGTATCCCTTTGACCCTTCAAAAACTACTTCATTAACCTGTCCTTAGTAGTAGCACCAAAGCTGTTTTCTGTTATGGAGGTTTTCAATTGAAAATTAAGCTAGGGATGTGATCAGTTTTCCAAAAGTAAACCTTAAACATTTTTTAAAATGGCTAAATTATCTCAGAACAACCTTTGAAGCTCAGTGAGTACATGAATTATGCACAAGCTGATTAAAACCCAGATTAAGCTTTGCTGCACACATGCAATGTATTTGGTCATTGTTCACCGTGTGCCAACAGACCAGTCTCTTGGTAAGATCATGTCATTACGTAAGCAACCCAACACAAAGTAGCTCTACGATCAGCTGAGCTGCTGAGAGCAAGAATATTCTTTTACTAGCCGGCCACTTTGGCAAATATGCTCGGTGCAGGCAAAAATATTTTTGTCATAGAGAGCTTTATCTGTTTTGGATCTTCTAGACTATACAAACTAATATTCAAGGGGGTAATTTTGCATTGATTGCCTATTATGTGACCATGCCTTCTTAAATCACAGCTTCAAGGAATTGAAAGAGCAGAGGCTGAGGGAGAAGCAAGAGGAGGAGGAGGAGAGGCTGCTTCAACTACAGAATGGGCAGCAAAGTCTCTCACCAGAAGAAGAGGAGGAGTCACCAGAGAGAATCATGGGCCTAGACCTCAGCACGTGGGAGGACCGCTCATATGGGGAAAGGGAGAGGAGCCTCCAAACAGTCAGCAACTTTGAGGGGGCAATAAAGGAGGAACAGCAGGAAGGAGTAGGACGAGAAGAAGGCCTACATGTGAGGTCAAGAGAGAGCTCATCCAAAGCACATTTTGAAGCACCGGCTCCAACCTCAACATCAGTGGTGGTGCGAGAGAGGACCAGAATTTTCGACGAGCCCAGCCAGAAAACCACCAGGGCCAAGAGGGAGAGTCGGCGGATGAGAGAGCTGGAGCAAGCCAAGTTCAGCCTGGAGCTCCTCAAGGTCCGAGCGACCGGTGGTGGGGCGTCATCTCCCTCTGAGGAGAGGCGCTGGTCTGCAGAGCTGGTGCCCCCTGTCACCCCGCCTCTGCATTCACCCCAGGGCACGCCTGACAGCCAAAGCTCCAAGGGCAGCTTTGAGCTTCTCAGCATGGATGAGGAGCCACCTAGAGCTACGGTAGAATCCTTGGACGATGAAGACCTTGACTTCCCTCTTGTTCCAGTCGCTCCAGCGCTGGAGCCCACCGTGGAAATTTTCTCAACAAGCCCGAAGCCAGAAGAACTTTCCAGGACTGGGGTTTCTGATGTTGTTGCTCCTGCAGGCAGCAAAGGCCAGCCCAAAATGGATCTGGCAGCCCCCACTTCCACACATCCGCCCAAAATCGAGAACTACCTCCCTACCTTTTACGTCCCTGCCAGTGAGGGCAGCTCATTCATTACCCCTCGTCCTGCTGATGAGCCACCACAACCCACCGAGGCAGCTGTCTCCACCTCCACCACCATTACCAAACCTGTCAAAGAAAGGCGGGAGTCAACACGGCGGCCGGTGGTTGTGGTCATCAGTATGCAGAAGGAAACCCCACTAAGCGAAGAGTTGAGTGATTTCATCCGTCCCCCAGTAGAGCTTCGAGATGAGGCAGCCCAGACAGGGGAGTTGACACCATCGCCACTGAAAGGAGGCCCTGCTCCTGTGCCTCAAGGACCCGTCCCTGTTTCCACTCCTGTCCCTCAGGCGAGTCAGGCTGTCCTGGAGAAGCTGGTGCGATTGAACGAGGAGAAGGAGGAGAGGCAGCGCAACCAACAGCAGCAGAACGAGAAAGAGATGATGGAGCAGATAAGACAACAGAAAGAAGTCCTGGAGAGACAGCGGCTTTTCTTCGCCCAGTATGAGAGAGACATGTTTGAGAAACAGAGGGGAGAGGCCCTGCACAGGATACAACAGAGTCGGCAGGGTGCAGCCAGTACAGGTACCGCCACCTCCAGCAAGCCCGTCAGACCCAGCTCTCTGCTTACTGACAGAAAAATAGCCCTAGCTCCTCATGCCAGAACCCAGTCAGACTCCACTGCCCCCTCAGTGCGCCCCCCCACTGGGGTACACACCCAGGGCAGTGCCCCTCAGCCCCAGCTGCCTCCTGCAGCCTCCTCTGCTCCCAGACAAAGGTTCAAGGAGGGCAGGCCTGTTGCTGACGGCTGGGCACCCAAACTTACCCTGGAGTCCAGAGATGGAGCAGGAACCAGAGCAAGAGCACACCCCAAGAAGGCACCCAGCAACCAGGGCACGGCTGTTAACATGACTGACAAGCCAGGGAACATCTTCTTCTCACCGAAGGACAGGGTGACATTTGCTAAGTAAGTACTGAATCATTATGTCTCTGGATTGTTGGCTCCCCATGTTCATTTTTAGATTTCATAAAATATTAATCAGTCACCATACAATAAAAGAAAAAGGGGCTTCTATCCAGATCAAGAAACATAGAAATTATACAATCAGGAAGCTTATTCAATGCAAAAAGAATAATATTTATTTGAACTAGATATACTGCACCAAACAAAAAAAAAGCACTGCAGAGCAATAGGAACACAAGGCTGTAATATACATGCGACAGGCTAGGCATTTCAAACTAACAGTTTTCTCAGGCAGCACTGAATGAGTGAATGAACTGAATGTTGCCTGAGGAAGAATGGTAGTTGGAAACGTGTAGCCTGCTGCATGTGGGTATTGCAGCCTTGTGTTCCTTAAGCTTTTAAGTGCTTTTTTTTCCATTTGGTGGCTGTATCTAGCTTGAATGCATATCAGGAGTTTTGCATTCAAAGAGCTTCCTTATCATATATTTTTTATTAAACATTAATTGTCATATCTGAACTCTATGTACTCTCTGAACTGTATGTTTTCCTCTTCACTGTTTGTCTTTCAGGTTTGACGATGATGCTGTCACTCAAGAGACGCCTGCAGCCGTTCCCAAAGAGGGACCTCCGTCAGTCTCCAAGCCTTCTAAAGGACCAAAAGCACGAGAGGTGAGCAAGTTTTCAGTATATAGCCGTTTTTCTAGATAAGAAAACATAAAACATGTTTGCGAGTTTGTGGGTGCTGTTTTGTATTTGTGTGAGTGAGTAAATGAATGCTGGCAGGATAGCTCCCCGTCTTACAGTAAAAAGTGTCACCACTGAGCTACATGAAGAAGGAAATGCACCAGCGCTCTTCCTCGGGTCATTGATAGCAGTGTTAAAGGTCATTACAGTTTTAAATATAGTATGCTGTTATCACTAAACTCCAGGTTGGCAGAGCGGGCCACAAAAAGAAAGCCCGAATGGCACGGACCCGCTCCGACTTCCTCACCCGTGCCCCCGTCCTCTCGACTGGGGGTGACTCTGATGAGGATGACTATGATGGCGACAGCCCCCTCACTCCCCGCCATTACACACTGCCCCTCTCCAAACAGAGCTCCACTGAGACGGGCTTAGGAGAATCCTGTTTCAGTGACTCTGAAATGGTAACAGGCCCAAACTAAGCCAGCATTGTCTCTCTATAGGTTCTTCTAATCGTGACATCTCTTTTGACACGGCTAACCCACCTCAGCAGAAACTGCATAGATCTACACTTCACCTCTGACTGACTCAAACTGAGCCTCTAAAATGATGTATTTCCTATGATACTGTAAGAGGGGAGGACACACTCTGAACTCCCTGCCTAAATGATGTTTGTGTGATGAAACATTATCATTCATATCCTTCATATTAGCAAATAAATGTAGTGTTTAAAGTATAATACAAATACTAATATGCATGCAACATTTTATTAAAAAGACATGAAACCCAACATCCTTTATTGTATTGATTTGACAACCCCTAATTTAATTGTTGTCAGTAAATATATAACTGTAAACTCATTTGGAAAACTTGACTTCATCACAGATGCAGGAAAGTCTCAGAAATGTGTTTTTCGCTCAAACTTTGCCATCCTTAACCCTTTCACATAGTTGCTGTTCTAACTTGATTTGGCTTTTCTTCTCTCCCTCTCACAGCTGTAACAGAGATTTTATCTTTATCTTTTTCCTGGCTTTATTCCCTCTGGTTAACAAGCCTTGCATGTCACATGGTTAACCTTCCTTTCAGCCCCTAGCACTCTTCATCAGAACAAACCTTGGGAATTTGGGTTAAAGGTCATCCCCTGGTCATGACCTTTTTCACTTAACAAACTCCTCCTGACTCTCAACACTTACTATTTTAAAGATATGTGTCATCCATTATGTCATAGATTGTCAATTTTGTAAGTTTTCCTGTTAGCTATACTATTATTTACAAGTTGTTCCTAAAGAGACTGAACTTTTGCTTTCATTAATAGGTTAAAATCCTTTTCTAATGATATTTCTTCTAGTGCCATGCTCAGCATTTGCATTTGCAGTTTCAATGTTTTTGTAAACAAGTCCAAGCTCTTTGTTATACTGTATGTAGAGTCTAAGTGTCACAGGTTGCTGCAGTGATGTGATACTGCCATCTACTGGTTAGGACTTGTGCTTTCAGATCCTAAAATAAGTCACATGGAACCATGTCAAGGCTGTTGATTAACTTTACAATGCCGTTATCATGTCACCCACCCAATGATGTTTCAGCCTGCAAGCCCTGGGGAGCAAGCAAAGATGCACAAAGCCATGTCATCCGGAGATCTGGGCAAAGTGGACACACTGCGCAAGAACTCTCAAGATGGAAGGTTTGTTCATCAGCACTGTTAGAATATTTCCAGTGACCCTGGTTTTCAGCCCCCATTGTTTTTTTGTGTTTTGTTTTTTTCCTGGGTCTCTGGGTTTTGGTAAAAGTTTCCAAGGATTTTCTTTACACTCACAAATTGCAGTTATTTGTGGTTTGATCATAGTCTTCAAAGTCTGTCGCATCTTTCAACAGGGTTCGTGGTAAGATGCGTTTCTGGGGCAAGACCAAGCACGGGGAGAAGAAAGCGACCAGAGAAAAGCTGATTTGTGGAGCTGATTCCCTTGATGGAGACTATGGAGACACTGGGCCTTTGCTGGGAGAGGGTGGGTTATCCAAGACCACAAACTGTACTGCATATTGGCATTTGATCAAAAGTGCCTTGTAGTACCACCCATATTTACCATGGGTGGGCCCAAATCTAACATGACAGCATCTCCATCTCAAGGATTTCCATGTAGTCCAAACACACAGAGCAGAAGGACCTGAGTGGTAAAATTGTGCCAGTTTAAACTCTTTAACCTCCTGAAGTATTATGAGTAGCGTGTCACTGAGTTGTTTTCCGTTTCCCTCCCACACTGCAGGTCAGGAAAACATGTCGCCTCCCTGCAGCCCAGATCTGACTTTGGATCGAGGGTCCAGGGACTCTAAGGAGAACAAGGAGCCCTCTCCCAAGGTGAAGCGGAGGCGCAGTGTCAAGATCAGCAGCGTGGCTCTGGAGCCCGCCCAGTGGCAGAACGACGCATTGCAGATCCTCACCTGCACCAATGACTACAGGAGCATGAACGATTTCCTTATGAAGAAGGTATACCCACACGTACAGATAAATAAGGACGCCCATATTTAGTTTACATGCAGGTTGCTTGCTTGTAACTTTACTTGAAGATAGAAATTTCCTCACTAGAAGGAAATAGGAACAGTAATTTACTCACAAGGAGACAACAAAATTTTAGATTTGACTCTTGCTCTTTTATGATTTGAATGCACATGTTAGCAGTTATTATCCTGGTTGAGTTTGTTAAGTTTCCACTTTGTGCATATTCCCACTAAGTCGACTGTGGTCCCATAATGCAGATCAATGATTTGGACACAGAGGACAGTAAGAAGGACACCATGGTGGACGTGGTTTTCAAGAAGGCTCTGAAGGAATTCCGGCTGAACATCTTCAACTCCTACTCTACAGCGCTGGCGGTCAGTGCTGCATACCGGCAAATCTGCTTCAACATTTAAAACTGAAGAATGGGACATGAATTTAAACATGACACACCCACCATTTTAAATTAGAAATATCTGCTGTGACAAAATGATTGGAAGCACAAAATCAGAATCAAAACAAATCATGGCACTTTATATACAATAGCAAGTAAGATGTTTTGCAGTAGATATCTGCAATTATAGACAAATATAAGATTCAGTAGACTCCTCCAGTGCTGGGAATGAAGCAGACCTCTGACCGCAATGCTCCTCCTATAACGCTTTTGTCTTCCTCCCCAGATGGATGATGGTAAAAGTATCCGCTACAAGGACCTGTACGCTCTGTTTGAGCACATCCTGGAGAAGACCATGCGACAGGAGCAGAGGGACTGGAGCGAGTCGCCTGTCAAAGTGTGGGTCAACACCTTCAAGGTCTTCCTGGATGAGTTTATGACTGAGTACAAGCCTCTGGACAGCACGCTCAGCAAGGTACTGCTGCACCAGACTCCCGACTGCTTTAGGGAACCCAAATCCAGCGGTTTGCTGCCCTGGATGCAAATTTTAATTTCCATATCCACAGTGTTTGGGTAGCATGCATTAACAAATACATTACACAGGGATCAGCCATATCCCAAGATGTGTGAGAAATCTATAAAAAATAATGTGAGGGATTTTTTTCTCCTCTTTCACGTCTCCAAGGAAATTTGAGTGTAGTTACTCATTTAGCTGTAAATCCATCAGAAGCTTTCTTAAAACTTGGGGATTTGGGATTTTACTTCATGTATACATCAGGTTAATATATGTACTACACCTAATGAATACCACAATATATATGTTGATGTCTGTTTGTTATTTTTTGTATTTATTTTATTTTTTATTTTTTTTTAACAGCAGGTACCTAAACCTGAACGCAAGAAGAGGAGGAAAAAAGACACAGATATTGTAAGTTTTTCTCCATAGTTTAGACATCCTTGTCCAGTAGAAGATCATGTTCAACACAGGAGAGATAGGACATTTATGTAACAGCCAGTCAGCCACACTTCCATTTAGAAAAAGAGCACACAAAAAATGCACTATTGACAAGAAAATGTCAATATAATGTCAATAAAATGTTCAGCCAATAAAAGACTGGAAATTATATATTTTTTTGGATAGAAATATTGAAGTGAACTCCAAATGACCCTGTGCTCTGCTGCTCTCTGCAGGTGGAGGAGCATAACGGCCACATCTTCAAGTCCACACAGTACAGCATCCCCACATACTGTGAATACTGCTCCTCACTTATCTGGATGATGGACCGCGCCTGTGTCTGCAAATGTGAGTGTGCATGCAAAACACCAGACCAGGGTTATCACAGGCCTCGATAATCCTTGAACTGCCTGGATCTGAGAAAATATAATGAAACTTTAAAAAGTTCTGAAAATGAATCGATGGCCTCGAAAGTATTTGATGTTTGAAAATTAAAATATAGCATCCAAATCCATCAATATGTCTAAGCTCTCTGGACCTCTCTCCAGGATCAGTGCTTCATATCCTCGGGAAAAGCTTGCATCGGTGTAGCAGCAGTTTTAAAATAAATGAGGTCACTGTGATTTTTTTGCCTTGACAAGAGCAGGAGTGGAAAAACAAGGCCTCGGAGCAACATGCAAATTTTTAGTCTTTGATTTTTGCTGAACAAGACCTTGAAAGTTGTTGCAAAAATCCTTAATTTGATGTCAGTTATTGTGAGAGCCCTCCCACACATTTATGCACACACACAAACACACACACACAAACACTCAAACCATCAACACTATTTTATTACTACCAACTAAGGATGAACAATTAATTGAAATATTAGTTGAAACTGCAATATGGCCAAGTGCAATATGCAAATCACAGGAGCTGCAATTTTTTGGGAAAGGTAAAATGTGTTGACAAAATATAATAAATAATGTATAGTGGTGCTACAGAGATGTCCTGGCCTACAAATTGTGTTTTACATTAATAGGAAAGCATGTTTGTTTGGTACAGACCCCAGCATAAATCACCTCACCATCATTTTAATAGTTTTTTTTTCCCTGAAAATAAAAATTGTGAAGCTTAAATTATCATTCCCACTAAAATCATGAATAATATTGCAATGTCTGTCAAAATAATTGCAGTATGATTTTTTTGGCATATGGTTCTGCCCTAATACCAACACTGTAATATGGGCTGTGTACAGCATTGTGATCTTGTAATGTATTTACTGTGAGACACTGTGCTGTAAAATAAATTGCTTATTAAGGCAAATTCTTTTAAATTTAAGTCTAAGTCATGCACACAAGTGACAGCAAATGCACAGTCAGGTACACACACACACACACACACTCATAAACCGTGTCTCTAGCTGTCGTCTGTTCACCACGGCCTCTTAGCGCGAGCCCCGCCCTCTTTCCCTTCTCAGCCCTAATCAGATTGTTTTCAACTGGACTCATGGGGTCTGTGACTCCATCCCTCCAGAGTTTTTTTTTTCTGCACAGTTGGCCTTTCTTCACACAGGATGTTTTCTTCATGCCAGTCAATGCTGCTTTGGTCTCTCGGGCGATAATGTTTTTCTTTGTCCTAAACTTTTGATGAATAATGAGGAGGCACTGTCTTTCTGTGGAAAATGGGAATGACTTCTCTGATTTCTCTGGCTGTGTTCATCCAGTGTGCCGGTACGCCTGCCACAGAAAGTGCTGCCAGAAGATGACCACCAAATGCAGTAAGAAGGTAAGTCGGCCATATTTTGTCCTTGCACAATAACATCCCATGACATCAATTGTGTTACTGTAAGTTTAGTATTGTATAGCAAGTGTTATTTCTGTTTCCTAAAATGCTGGCACCAGGAGACTTTATAAGACAGTATTTAGCTGTTTATGAGTGTATTTCTGTTTTGAACTCCAGTGATTTGTATTTGCTTTTTTAGATATTTGTCTACAAGTGTTTGCATACACATGCATGACCGTGGGTTTATGAAAGAGTTGACATGTTTGTGTCTGTGAGCAGTTCGACCCGGAGCTTTCCTCCAGACAGTTTGGAGTGGAAGTTTCTCGTCTGACCAACGATGAGAGGACGGTGCCCCTGGTAGTGGAGAAGCTCATCAACTACATTGAGATGCATGGCCTCTACACAGAGGGAATCTACCGAAAATCTGGCTCCACAAATAAGATTAAAGAGCTCAAACAGGGACTTGACACAGGTAATTTAGGCAAGCAGTTCAGACAGACTATAGACAATGGGTGAGCAAAGCCAGCTGGCTAGCTATATTAAAGAGAATGGGGTAAAACTGTTAAAGCTAAATACTAATTCAATGTGTTTGATGTGATCTTTTTCCACTCTCCCTTGTTCCATATAGATGTGGACAACATGAATCTGGATGACTACAACATTCATGTCATTGCTAGTGTTTTTAAGCAGTGGCTGAGAGACCTGCCAAATCCTCTGATGACATTTGAGTTATATGAAGAGTTTCTACGTGCCATGGGTAAGTATTTGACATTTCAAGGTATTTAATTCTTTGAAATTCATTTTCTAAACATGGTTTGTACATTCAGTCAGGAAAAATGTCTTTAATCCCTCCCCATTTTGTCCACAATGACCAGTTAATGTAATGAACAGCAGAAGATATTTTACAGTGATGATGCCATAGCATTAATTATGTGGTATGTCGTGGCACTGCCTCTGCAGGTTTGCAGGATAAGAAGGAAGTGATCAGAGGGGTTTACTCGGTTATTGACCAGTTAAGCCGAACTCACCTAAACACACTGGAGCGTCTGATATTCCATCTAGTCAGGTAATAAAAAAATGCTTTTATGCTATGTTCAGATCAGGTGTGAAGCATGGAACTACTTTTTCTCTCTCTTAAAAACTGTTCTAATACAGAAATTGTGTTTCCAGGATTGCCTTGCAAGAGGAGACCAACCGTATGTCTGCTAATGCCTTGGCCATCGTGTTTGCTCCCTGCATCCTGCGCTGTCCTGACACTATTGATCCACTGCAGAGCGTTCAGGACATTGGCAAGACCACAGCGTAAGAATACACATTATGGCCACTAGATAATGTCGTCACCTTATTGTATGATGCACAAATAAATAATGGTATGTAGAACCATCGGAATTGGATTGCAAGTGTCCATCAAGGAGCTGCTGTGGGATAAAAAGTATTTATATTTTGAGTCATCATTTTGCCGTGTTGCCAGGGAATATTTCCTGTCCCTCTAAAATGTCTGTGTCTCTTGTGGCCTCCCCACAGGTGTGTAGAGCTTATTATTGGTGAACAGATGAATAAATACAAGGCCAGACTAAAGGACATCAGCAGTCTGGAATTTGCTGAGAATAAGGCCAAGTGCAGATTGACCCTCATTCGGAGATCAATGGTAAGGTCAAAAACATGAGTAATCCCACTGTTATCAGACCAGATTGTTCATAGTTAAGCTGTGGTTATGAATCAGTTACTTAACAGTGACATCACAGCTACAAATACCTGACTTACCCATCCTGAATCACTCCTTCAGTACAATGTTACCTCCTACTTTCCTTCTCCTAAGCCATTTTTCTCCTCTCCAGATGCTGTAACTCCTCCTTAACCTGTCCTTTCCTTTACCCAGAAACCTGTACTAATAGCTGTTAGATTTATGAGCATAGCGCGCACTTTGGCCCTGGTATGTATACACCCACACAGTGGTATTACATCCCCAACCAGTCATCCAGTGGTCATCTTGTTGTGGTACTGATCACTTCATATTCTGTCGCTTCCCTTGTAATGTTACGTCTGCCTCCTCCATCTCCACAGCATGAGTCATGACTCCACTTAATCGTAGTTTCCCTTTTTCTCTCTTCCTCCATCTCCCCCTCTTTGTCAGGCTTCATTCTGTAACTGTCTGCTCTGGATGGAAGCTCAAGACATTGTTGTAATGCAATCATGCAATTGTGGTGAATTAGATTTAGATTATGCTGCGTGGAGTATGAACGCAAACACTGCACACTGCTAGCATATTCTATAATTGTCTGCTTTTGACTACATTTCCAGCTCAAACACATGATGATGACTTCCAAGCCATTTTTTTACCATGTTTAAAACACAGTTTTCACTCATGTTGCTTTGGGTTTTAAGCAAGTACTGTCTGAAAAGCTGTGTCTCAATATCAGTGTCTCAGTCTCACTTGAGTGCTGTAGTAGGAAATTGAAAAATTGAATTTTGCTTTCCTCATCTTCCTTTCTTATGTCAGGATCAGTTGTGGAAGCCATAAACACTGTACTTTCTCATTAACTCTTGGGAGAAATTTGTAGTACATTGCCCCAGAAATATCTACTATCTGTGATGTGATTTTGAAAACTAATTTGCTGCTATTGTCTCAACTTTTAAAACCAGAGCAAGGATTCCCACATAAACATGTTCATTAGCAGCCATTTGGCAAAAACAAGCTCTGTTGAGGAAGAAATGGTTGCTAGGTGTGACAGGTTTGACCTTAATACTGCACCACTGAACCCCCTAATATGACCTTTAAAAACCCGGTGTTACTGATACCTACTCTCTTTGTTTTTCATTCTTGCACTATGCAGCCAAATGCAGCTAAAAAGGTAAAGTCTGTGTGTCATTGTGTTGTAGCTAGCTTTTGGTTTGATGGTTCATATAGAGTCATTAGACTTGGTTTTAATCTTGATTGGTCATTTTATTTGGTTCTGAAAGTGCATGCATGAAAAAAAGCTACTTGCTGCAAATGGTGAAATGTGTGACAAGAAACCAAAATCTGTTTTCTAGAAATCAACAACTTTCCATGATTTATTTCCCAGGGCAAAGGTCCTGTACGGCGGCTAAGCTACCACACGCCCTCACCTCCGGTTAGTCCCCGGCTACCATCAGTGACGGACGCTGTGATGGAGGAAAGTGGGGGTGAGGAGGGAGCGGGGCTGGAGCCCGAAGTGTCGGATCATCAGCAGGCAGTGATGCAGCAGGAAGAGAGAGTGCTGACGGAGCAAATTGAAAGTCTGCAGAAAGAAAAGTAAGGACTTAACTTACACTTAAAGTTTTTATTGCTGGAAGTGTGAAATCAAGTGAAATGAGAAAATGAACTGCGGTAATGAACCTTGTGTGAATGTGTATTCTCACTGTTTGACCTGTATAATGTGAGTGTTCAGCTCACTGGTTGATGTGAATGTTGTTTGCCTTGGCAGAGAGGAGCTGACTTTTGAGATGCTGACCCTAGAGCCAAGAGCTTCAGATGATGAGACCCTGGAGTCAGAGGCATCTATTGGTACAGCCGACAGCTCTGAAAACCTCAACGTGGACTCTGAAGGAACCACCTCTGACTTCTCTGGTATGTCATAATACAAGAACGCAGAAGTTACCAAACCCGTTTTCTATTTATAATAGTACAGAATGAATGAATGAAGAAAAGGAACAAAAAGCATAAATCTCGAGTTGCCATGTCTTAACTCAACATGTCATTGTGTTCCCTTGCAGAGAGAGGTCCAATGCTGACTGCTGCCTGGCCTCGGAGATCTGAGGGGCGTG
>OMKZ01018712.1:5688-17616 GCA_900302535.1 Neoniphon sammara | reverse complement strand
CTCTCTCTCTCTCTCTCTCTCTCTCTCTCTCTCTCTCTCTCTCTCTCTCTCTCTCTCTCATAAGAGATTAATTCTACTCTCTCTGGCAATGCTGGACGCGACCCTAATGAAAAATCATTATAATATTCCTAGAATATTCCTATAGGGAATTATAATGTCGGTGGAACTCTCAACTCCGAGTTTATTACCTCAATACCAGTTTTATTGTGATTTTTATCTCACTTAATGGCATTTTTACATCACCTATTGTGCCAGTATAGCCTAATGCCCCTTTAATATTCCAAAAGGAATTTATAGGAATATTATACTCTTATAATAATCTGTCTCTCAAAGATTTATTTAAGAATTCACTTAACTTTATATTGGTCTTTTTCCTATAAGGTGAAGGGGAAACATTTTCAGACTGTCAAATGGGAAAAACCTTGTGCTGGGAACAAATGCCATTGCCACAAACTAAAACACTGATCACATCTTTGTTCAAAATACCTATTGCAGTCCTATAATAAGTTTTAGAAGGATATTGTACCATATCATAAAGTATGCTGAGGCCACTAAAGTCACTAACACAAACACACTATATGTCCCTACAGGAATATCTTAAGGATATTATAGTGTCTAATCTCTGCCAAGCCGTGTGTGTTTACGCTAAAAAAATGTGGTTGTGCAATATTCAAAACAAAACTAAGTTCCCCTCCTCTTCTCTTTTTAGAATTCCCCTGTGTGTATGACTTTATGCTGCTTATATCTGACTCATGTAAACTCACACTGGGAAATTCAGCAGTAAAGCGATGGCCTATGGTGAGTCAGCCTTTTGATTTGAATATTTATAGGGCATCATTTCACAGCAAACCCATAGAGGGATCTTAACTTTCAGGCTAATAAGGCAGATTAGGTGTAAATGAACCGATTAGCATAATTGAAATGATTGTGGTAGCAGAGATGTGAAATTTGCTACCAGTGTGTGAAGTATGAGAGGTTTATGAAATCATCCTTTTTTCTTTTTTCTTTTTTTACACATGGCTTCAGTGTGCCCTGTTCACCCAGTGTGCCGCTGCTCAGCCAGCATAAACTCTCTCTCTCTCTCTCTCTCTCTCTCTCTCTCTCTCACTGTATCTCTCTCTTCCTCATTGTCCTGGAAAACAGCCAGTGGCCTATGGTCATAATAAACATAGATTGATCTTCATTATTTGACAGTGAACTGTGGAGAAAGGCAGATGTGGTGGGCTTGTGTGTGTATGTGTGTGTGCATCTTTGTAAGTGGGTATATGACACAGGCTGCGATATCACACTATTAATATTTTGTGCCCATGTCCACCAAGCCAATAAAAAACCCCTTACAACTGTAACATTTGGTGTCACGGAAAAGCATTTCTCCAAAATAACCTTCTTATTTTCATCCCATTAACAATCAGACAGGGTCTTGATTGGTTGGTGCTGGACTTGCTCTGTGATTCACACGAGTGAAGTCATTATCACTATGACAACAATAAATGTGTGTGGCAACTGGCAAGGCAGGGCGAAATAGATAAAACACGCTGGCATGGGGCGCACTTGTCCCTTGTCTGTAGATTCCCATCCCAAACATTCATTTTTTAGATTTTTATCACCCTGCCGAGATGATATTTATGGTGGCTTTCACATATTTGGCTGTCCACACTATCCACAGCCTGTAAAATATAGTAAGAATAACATTGTACTGCTCTCAGGTTGTAAAGTGAGAGGGGAGAATGGTAGTTAGCTGTAGCTGGATGGTCTATGTGTATGTATTCTGAAATAGGGCAAGATATATAGGAGCAGTCCTCTGCAGGGAGGGTAACACCCTCTTTCGTAGTCTTCAATACTTGTGAAATGGTGTCTTGAGACTACATTATGGTGCTCCTTACATGAAAAGGATAGAGCCAGGTTTACGTTTCTGTCATTAATTAATAATATCGTTAGTTGGCTGACACCATCTGCTGTGGAAAAAGCCAAGTGCACAACAATCCCAGTGTGTATCCATTAATATACCTTCATCTACCTCCTGGTGTTCAGCTCTGCTCTCCTGTGGCTGCTCCATCTCTATGGCATCAGTCTGCAGCTGTGTGGGTGCCAGTCGGTGTTAGCACTTCCACGGCTAATTATCTACGAGAAATTTCACTTTATGGTCAGGCCACAGTCCAAAATCACCAGAGAAACTCAAGAAAATAGGTAAATTTCTCAAAGGGTTGGACATAATTGGCCTCTGGTGAGGTTAAGGAAAGGGTTAAGTTATGGTGAAGGTGCTAATGAGCTTTTTTTTAATGTATTTTAAAGTGATGTCATGTTTCAGCTTTGCAGTCCGATCAAATAAACAACCCCTCAGCAGTTCCAGCCTTTCTTCATAAAAAATACTCAGTAGGATAATGTTGCCAGGCAACAAATTGCAGCCAGTAAGAAGGAATTTGGCTAATACTGCTTAGCAATAAACTGGAGTTTCAAGAAGTAAAAATTGAATCACTTGAAACCATTAAAATTCCAGATGTCTCAGTGTTGCAATTTTTTTAGATAGAAGGTTTTGGGAGCTGCAAGTAACCTGGTAACCATGATACTGTGCCAAGCAGGGAAAGCCATGTATGTCTTTCATATTGCATAGTAATGTTCTCTAAATCAACATTTTGCTTCTTTTCTGCCGTGTTGCCAACATGTTCAAGCAGCTAGGTTCTAAATACTGTTGTGCTAGATCTCGCTGAGCCCCAAATAATTAATACTGATTGAGGAGACCGGTTAAGGTGGGATGAGAGTCTAAGTCCATTTACACAGTGGTCTGTATTATTTGGTGATGATGTGGGGAAAAACTCTTTTAGCTTGCACACTTTCACAGGAGGGTCAGAGGTTATGTTCAGCTTCAGAACTTCCCTGTTATTCAGTTTTATTTATGAGCATTTAAATTCTGTGATGTGCATATTTCATCATATAAAGCTTGGGCAAACTCCAAGTAGCACCATGTTAGCAATAGCATCACTCACAGAGCCAATTGCATTAGCTTAACCTGTGTTCAGAGCAAATTCAAAATCCCCTGCACAGATAATCACAGTGAGCTGACTGAACCCCTTCTGTGAATATTTGTGTGCATGTGAATCAAGTACAGAATGTGGTGAGGTTTATGCCAAGTCCCCAGTCACTTACATATTGAAGCATCTGTAATTACCAACAACACTCTAAAACTGTTAGGCCTGAAATAATTTTTTAACCCTAAATTAAAGAGCAGCAAATATGACATTGAATATAAGACTGTGCACTTGGAAAAATGTCAATATTTTGACCATCTTTATGTGGCAAAAATATGTGCAGTTTATGAAGTAGACAATTTTGTTTTGTTTGTTTGTTTCTTTGTTTGTTCCCCGAGGAAGACCCAGGACACGCTGGAGTGACTATGTTGCTCGGCTGGCCTGGGAACGCCTTGGGGTCCCCCCAGAAGAGCTGGAGGAAGTGTCCAGGGAGAGGGAAGTTTGGGCGTCCCTGCTCAGGCTGCTGCCCCCCCGACCCGGCCCCGGATAAGCGGAAGAAAATGGATGGATGGATGGATGTTTGTTTCTGAATGGCAAATATTGTCTTCACAAGTATTGGACACAGGAATATGAGCAATGGGTAAGTTCATATAATAAATTAACAGCCTTCATTTGAAGACTTTCTGATCAAGGAAACTACAATGAATCAAGCAGGACTTGGTCTTTTTTCACTTTATTTGGAGTCTCCAGTGTCAATATTCAACTTAGTATCAACTTAATATGTAATACACTTTATTTGTCCAACGTTAACATTTAACTTAGTATCAACTTAGCAACTTAGTATCTAACCTTAACACAACAGATACAAAGTTGGTAAATGCAGTATTTACATTGGAAAGGTCGATATGAAGCTAAGCATCAACATTGACACAATTGTGACACTCACCTGATAAAAGACTTGATCCCAAGTTGAACATTAACACTGGACAGTCCAAATAAAGTGTGACCGTCACCTCTCTTTAAATTCCAACTAACCCTCAGATACCTGAAAAAACGCTATCAATCTCACAATTTGCATGTTTTTTCCAGTAAATCCAGCAAGTGATAATGTCTATTGTGTAGACAATAGTCACTGTTTTGTACGTGTCACTGACAATTTAACCTATCCACAGAAGCTACCCTGTAAAATGACCCTGCGCTGGGATTTTTAAAGTACTTGTTGGCCTCTGTTATTGAGGTCAAAAAGCGAACTAGAAAAACAGCATGATACAAGGCATGTCTTTCTTTCAGTGCAGACCTCATGCGTGCCTGCATCCCGCATGTGCCAAGGGAGCACAACAACATAATCCTGATGCAGTCTGGGAGTTCAGACAAGCTGCTACTTGCCCTTGCCCTGCCATCCCCTCATTCAGTCCTTCATATATTCCCCCTAGACCACAAACAGCTAAAACACCCCAACACGGCACGACTCTACTCTGGCATACCTGGAGCTGGAGTCCTGCACAAAGATCTCCTATGAGCCCTCTCTTCACACAAGCACTGATCTGTTCAGGTTTATGTATGTATGCATGTGTGTGAGAGAGAGAGAGGCTGTATGTGTGTATGAGATGATAAAGTGAGCGCAAAATTGAGTGTGTGAGGCTTTGAGGAGAGGGTGTTTGCGTTTAAGCAGATTGGCCTGGCAATGTTGTTTTTCCCCTTCTTAGCGAAGGGCTAATATGCTGAGTATTAATAGCTTGATTAGAAACTCTTCATATTATTGGTTAATCAGTTAATGAGTCTGGGACAGACAACACTGGCTGTTCAGAGGATGTTGGCAAAGACAAAACTTAAATCCGAGGACAGAGGGGGCTTTTGCTGTCAGTTGAATAGGGGAAAATTCAATAGAGCACAAGTGGCAATTAGCTCATTTTAATCAGTAAGCAATGGTCCTTAATTAAGATCTGTTTGTGTGTTTGTGTGTTACTGTAAAGACAATTACCATGCAGTGTACATACTGTAAAAAAACAACTTTATTGTCAGAATATTGCAACAAAACTGTTGGACCATACATGAAACCAGTGTAAACAATAAACACAAAGAATCGCAGAAACTTCACACATGATTAAATAATCCATACTTCTAAAGCAGTGAAGTTCTTGGCTAAATGGGAAAACATAATGCAACAAGGTTGAAAGTCCAGATCTTGCAGAGGGACTAAATAATGTTGCCTTTCATCTGCTCAGTTGAGTGGATTCCAGCTCTCTCTCCCTCACACACACGCTGGCACACACACATACACACACACATGCTCACCCTAGTTTATAGCACATCAGTTACATCAGATACTGTGTGGTGATAAGCTGTTCCAGCTCACTCTATCTCTTTCACACTTTTTTCCTTTCACACACACTGATTCAATAGGTCCTTTTTACGCATGCTGTGCACACAGACAGATCCTTTGGGGTTTGGTTCAACTTTCACTCAGACATGTTATATATAAGGCCTCACCATCAGTTGTGAAACTTCTTAGTTCTTATTCATTCAGCTCTTGCGGTTGCTCTATTAAAGTTCAAAGCACCAGGAGGAGCCGACGTGTCCATATTGTCCAGATGGATAAAGTCCAAAGGTTTTACCATCCCCTCTTGGTGTTCCCTGAAACATATGTTAAATCAGAATCAGAATCAGAATACTTTCTTGATCCCCATGGGGAAATTGAATTAAATTCCTGGGTCAAGATGTTTAATTTAACTGTATAGGAAAATGTGTAATGACAAATGTGTTATAGCATCCTGGGGGCTGCTGAATGCTTAATGTGACTACATCTCTGTAATATGACATGCCCATCTGATACTATTGTTTATATTTATTATATATTATTATAGATTATATATATTTAGCCTACAGATCTCCCAGATCTTGTTTTGAGTAATTCCTGCTCTCACTGGGGACTTACGTAATCAGGCAATTTGTTATTCGGGTTATTATTCTTTCAAAGACAAAGATAACAGCCAAGTCTGACATTAAACACCAGACTACTTGAAAAAAGTGTTATAAATAATGCCCCAAAATCATTAATGCTTAAACATACAATTTCAACACAACAAATGTTGGAAAACCATTTTACTCTGACATCAGAAGTAAATCTAAGTAACTATTCTCTATTCTTAAACGGCTGATTGCAACTTCAGTATATGAAGCATTTTTTCCTCATCCTTACCCTGAAATCTGTTACACAACAGCTACAGGAAGAGACAGTAAAATGGGGCCTTTGTTTTTTCTCATGCTCCATGTCCACTCTGTGCCTGTCCTCTCCTGTCTCTTTCACACTGCTCTGCTACATTCGTCGTGCCCCTGGAGATGTGATGTTTTTAAGCCAGGCTTGGAGTAACAGTGGAGGTTGTGCAACAGTCCAGTGAGGGGCTGAGATTCCCAAAGCAGTGACATGTTAGCAATGACATCACGGTTGTTCCACCATCAACCAACAATGGAGCATACATCTGCCCGTACAATGTCTCCATTTTACCAGCTATGCACCTCAAAATAAGTTGAAGCTGCCCAGAAATTCAACATAGAAATTCATAAAAGGGGTCAGAATTTTATTGTCATAAGCCATCCTCTTATAATTTTCTTCTTGTGTCTCTGTATTTTTTCAGTTTAGGGGAATATGCACCATTCTTTGCAGGTTGCCACTGTAATCTTGCAACACTGAAAAAGAGGGTGTGAATCTTCAATGTTCCTCTGCACTTTAAATAAAGGTAAGGATGATGATGATAATGATGATGATGAATGATGATGACTGTAAATTACCTGTAGTGTGTAGTTGTGTTCAGGAAACTGCATGCACATTCAGTTCAATACGATAAGACACTTTTTACTTCTAAGTATTTGCAAATAGTGTGAGTTTTAATCTTCTTTAAGTAACAGATGGCTGTGGTTTGCCATCTTCAGAAAGTTTGACAGTTACAAGGAGGGATTTAAAGATCTATTTATGCTTTTCTGTGACCAATGACTTATACAACAGTATCTTGAGAGCTTGGACCTATATGGTTGTATCTGACTTTTTCTTCATTAACAGTTATCCACATTCTCCACACAAGATAGAGAGTGCACGACATTGTTGCCAGCTGGTACGCCAAATCTTTCCCCAATATCTTGGAGCTGCACTCCACTCGGATATAGCCTTATAATTCCAGACTCACAATCTGTACTGTCCTGTTGGGGTGAACCCAGGTTTCAGGCAGTCAGTGCGGATTAAAACAGATGCTGGGTTATTTGCAAAATACTATTCGACTCAGTTCTGCTTTGTAGCTCAAGCCAACGTGAATTCTTCCACTGTTGTGTCATCTGGGTGGAGAGCCCGCAGTTATCAGGCAGCCTATCTGTCCTCCATTGTCCTCTCACTTGGCCACAGCTGCAGCCCTGCAAGGAGGAAGCCTTGCTGCATGTGTGTTTTCTGAATGTCATTTTTTGGCTAACTAGATTAATCAGCATGTGTGAGTGTGTGTGTGTGTGTGTGTGTGTTACAATATGTCTTGGAGAAGTGAACACGATACAGGTTTTATCTCTTTCACCAGGGCCGACAATCACATCCTCTCCGGGCCTCACCTCTCCTCTCCTCACCACTTCTCCTTTTTCTTTTTTTCTTTTTTTTTGCCTCAGCTTGCCTAAATGAATACGCCAGGCTGAAAGGCTGGATGCAACAAGGCCCCAAGCTGATAGGCTGTGTGTTTGATAAATGAACTCTAGCTAACCCAGACATACCGGAACAGAGAGGCGATAAAAAGCATACACACACTTCACCTGACAGTTTGTGTGTGTAAGACCGCTTTGTGCCTCTTTCCACGCTCCTTGAAAGATTCTGACCTGACTCAAAATAGCAGTCTCATTCAGCTGGACAATGATGAATAATAAGCTATTGTGTCTGATGTGAACAATTAATGGGAGCTATTTCTCGGTAATAAAACAACAGCTGTGCTTGAAGCAGTATCAGCAAGGCCATTTATTAATTGAACACTGTCATTTTGTTCCTTTTACTCCTTTTATTCCTTCCTTCCTTTCTTCCGTTGTCTTCCATCTTTCCTATTCTCACTTCCTGCTGATGTAGAAGTTGGAAACCTGAATCATGCCGTTCTGCTTGTTGCTGTTGGCCAAAGAAACCAGTATGTGAGCGCAACAGTTCCATGCTGCAGCAGAAGGATTTTCATGACACTGACTAACACGATCTTGCAACACCATCTGAGGTCAGCGGACCAAGCTTAGCCCTTAAACTGTCTGTGCTTGTTAGCCTACCAACATTAACAGCCAGAACTGTTGGGCAAAACGGAGCTAAAGCAGTGTTCAGCACTCACAGGCAGCCATCACTGCAGAAAATGTTCTCATGCACTAATCCAAAAAACAGCCTCCAACATATTGGCAGGATATCTTCAGCTTAAAGTGCTTTTCAGTGTGTTTCCCACACATTTTGCATCAAAACCATTCCTGTTTTGAGTGAAGTTTTAGTTAACGATGCCATTGTACTTCTTATGCACATGCATGGGAAGATGCTGACAGTGTGTTGAACTTGTTTTCAAGGCCAAGAAGAAAATATATTTATGATATGTAATATTTTCAGCACCACAAGGCAGACAAGCTGAACTCTTGACCTGATCAAAAAAAGAGCTGTGGGGTGTTTTTTATCTCAATTAGCCAAAGAAATCACAAAAATATCAAAAAATAAAAAGATTGAGAATAAAATGTTATTTTTTAGGATTTTTTGCGTGGTACTGAGTCCAACATGAATGACTTGTGGTTAAATGAGGAAAAAAAGAGAGAAGTGAGTAGCATCTCTTTGGTAATGCATTTGAAATGGTCTGATTCTCCACCACCCACATCTACTCTGCTTAGTGCAAGTGGAGATATATAGGAAGGCTTCATGTCTATAAGCTCGCTGTCAGTTATACATGTGAGGAGACTACACACACCGCACATACACACACACAAACGACACCTACACTTGTATCTGCAGGGTGCTGAGGAAGCTGTCAATGCGATCCTGTGGTATCTCCCCATCCAGGTGAGCCAGGTAGGTGTAGAGCTTGACAAAGGTGTCGAATGGGATCCGTGCTGCGCCCCCCTCTTCATCCTCTGTCAAGATCTCACAGGCGAACTTCAGAGCCCTCATGATGGTCTGAGAACACAGACACAGAGAATCAGACAGCAGGATGTAACCCAAAATAAAAAATGAAAAAAAAAACAAAAAAAACAAAAAAACATACATACTCAAGTAAAGAAACATACAAACTACATTCAAAGATGACGTGCAAGTATCAGGTGTGTGTACACACACACACACTGACTCACACAATTGGAGGGATAGTTGGGGGAATAAATACCTTGCGGTGTCACACAGAGCACCACTGCCCCCATGTGGTTTAACAGCCTCATAGGCAGCAACATCCCCTTCCAAAATGCAGGCACTGAGCAAATAAAATGTGAGGAAAACCTTCCTCATATCGAGTTGCAGTCTCACTTGTCTCAAGATTCTCGGTGTTTTAAAACTCCTCTTTGACCTGTTTCCTCTGCTTCGTCTTCTTCTTTGGATTTAAAAAGTGAAATCATTAGGGGGTTAACGGCACTGGCATGATTCACTCAGTCAGTCTATGTAGCAGGGCTGGTTTTACTAATGTTTTTTAACACTCACAGGCAAAGTAAATGAATTGTTCTGTTCACCCTCCCCCCACCCCCCACCAAAGCAAATTGCTTTTGTGACTGTTTTCAATACATTCAAGCATTTTACACATTTCTCATGGAGAGAAGTGAATTACTACAATTAGCTTTAGTAAATAAACCTAATGTGTGCTCTCTTTATATATGGCCATTACATTTTTGTTAGTTCTCAGGAGATAATAAAAAGAGGAATAATCTTTATTTGTAGAGCACTCATCAAAACAAAGTAACCAAATGTGCTCTACGATTAATAAAGATCATAAGCGTGTAATAAATAGAATAGAATAAAAACACAACATAGACTGTAGTTCTAGTGAAAGCAAGCCTCATACAAGTGGATTTTTAAAAGACTTTTGAAGGAGGACAGTGAGTTGGCAAGCCTGATCTCCTTGTGCAGGTCATTGCAGAGCCCGGGGATGCTGATAGAGAAATCTGGATCACCATTAGTCTTATGCCCAGACTTTGGAATGAACAAAGGAGTGCCGCTCGAGGATCTCCTGCTGTGCTTGGCTTCATAAGGGGTTATGAGCTTAAAGGATGTGGTATTAAGTGGTCTAAGTATTAGTATTTATATCTGTCCTTGTGTAACATCATCTCACCCCTCCCAGAGTACAGCAGCCCAGAGCGAAGAACTCTATCCAGTTGATGTCGGAGCTGAAGTTGCCCAGCAACAGCAGGGTGTCCAGCTGATCCATGGGTAGACACAGACCCCTCCACTTCTTCTGTAGTTCCTCCTTACTGCAGGACTGCCCAGGGGACAGCTGAGGGAGGGAGAGAGAGAAAACAGGGAGGAGAGGAGAGTTGAGGTGTGGAGAGGAGACTGAAGAGGAAAAAAGTGCATACAGGCTACTCTACCTCTTCTACTGTTTCTCTTTACTGGAGACACTGGGGCTATCCAGTCAATCAGATGACAATGAAAAGAATCACGAATAATTATCATTTTGCAGTATCTGTTAATGGTGCATTATACAAAGACCAAGGGTTGATTTAAGTGAGAACCTTTAGACTCATCTGACAAAAAACATGGAATAAGCACATAATTTATCGGTCAGTCGGGTCATTAATGAGACCATGTAGACATAACGATCAAATTACACGCTCATTTCCCATTTTTTGTCAGTTGAGTCTAAAGGGTCCTCACTTAAATAGACCCTTGCCCATTTTACATAGTGCACCTTTAAGTTAAAACTCAGTATTTGTCCTGAGGTGCCGTGATGACCTCACTGTGAACATAATTTCACTTATTTGATTATCTTTTCTGAGAGTCACAGTATATGGTGGACTTTTGATATGTCAGTATTGGAAGATATGGAATAAAGTCACAACAAGGACAGATATACAAGGACAGGAGTGGCAAGTGTAAAAAAACTCACTAGCAAGGTACCTTCTCATCCCTCGCTTGTACCATCTGAGCTACATGTCTCTATATTATTAATGAACCAAATCAATATTTACCTGTCATGTTGGCTTTAGTAAAAATTTATATATTTTGTGGTCTCTACTGTCAGCAAACCTTAAAATGTTAAAAATTAATAACTCCTGTAATGCTAACAGGCATAAAGGCAGAAGGAGAGGCGCATCTCCACGAGATTATTCTGTCTCCTAGGTATTTGGCTGCCCTGTATGGGTCTGTAAATTATTCAGTTCATTAAATGAACACGCCAAACCAGTGATACCAGTAGAAGCCCCAGGTAAGACAAGATGAAGATAAGACAAAACTTGCATGATCCCTGTTAAAAATTCATTGGGTAAGTGCAGCAACAAATAAGTCATAGCATACAGGTAATAGGAAAAATAGAAAATAAATGTGCCAAGAGCAAATAGGGAGTAACATATGACTTAAACAGTTACAACACTAGAATTTATTATGATGAAAATGTATGAAATGTACAAATCACAGAATTTATGCAGCTGTAGAGCATACTGAAACAAAAAAAATACATTAAAAAATTGTAAAAAATTATACAAAACATATCAGATATATAAAACAAAGTAATAAAAAAATCAATATATATCAAGTTAGAGAATTCATTGGAGGATATGATTAGGGATGAGTACCTGCCTGTGGAGGACCTTGAGCAGACCTGGAGTCAGTCCAGTGTCCGTCTTCTGGGTGGCAACGTTCATCTCCAGTCTGTCCTTGACTGGCAGAGTGTCTCCCTTAGATAGTGCAGTGAAATACCTGGGAGAGAACACACACACACACACACACACACACACACACACACACACACACACACACACACAGAATTTTGTCTGGACCCAATTATTTTAT
>OMKZ01018711.1:0-17143 GCA_900302535.1 Neoniphon sammara | reverse complement strand
CTGTAGAGAGAGAGAGTAGAGAGAGAGAGAGAGAAAGAATGCCCATTGTGTATGCCATTGATAGAATGGAACAGTTAAATTGAACTGAATTATTATTTATTATAGTATTGCTGACAACACTAATAATGTTATTGACTGTAATTTACTACTGAGAAGTAGAACTGATGTCATTCACACTACAAGCCCATCTGTGATGTTGTAATACAACTGGACTAGGAATTTTATAATGAGATGTTTGTGTAGTTTGAAGCAAATGAGTAGAGAGATTGATTTCTTTCACTATATCTTGGTAAGAGATTAGGAAGCGACGATATTATCTCAAAGCATGCGCTGCATTGAATATCACAAGCAAACTTCATGGCTTATGTAAAACGAGCCTCAAAGAGAAGTGCCTTTGATGCCAGCCTCCAAACTGGAGCGAGAATACTGCCTATAATAAGCCACACCGTTATGCGATTACTTCCATTTCAATCAGCAGGAGAGGGAGAGAGGCGCAGTGTTGGTGGTGCCGGGTTTGAGGTGTAACGGATTCAATGTAATGGGATTACAGTCATTTGATTACTGACACTGAAAGTAATCAGATTAATTTGATGGCTTTGAGTGCTCCTGTGGATTAAGTTCCTTATTATAATTTTTAACAGGCTACCAGTGGCATGTAAGGCCTCACATTTAGACATTAGCCTTCCTAGGCCTGACTGCATCAGGTAAGGACAAAGCAGAGGCACTGCAAATAATCTGCACTATTTTCATATAAATGAATATATGTTTTGCTATTTGCAAATTCATATACTGCAACAGTGATACAGGCACACAGGAGGTGATGCGTTTTAAGTTTCTGGCAGCAGCAACCGCGTTCTTTCCACATACTTACCTGCAGAAAGCACAATAGTTACAACAGAAGTAAACAAGGCAGGCTTAGGGTATTACACCAAAAATGTAAATTACAACTGAACTGAACTTCAAAAGTTGAAGATATATAATGGTGTTCAAGTATGCAAGGGTGACTTGCATACTTGAAGGCACTGTTCAGGCAAAACAAATTGCATGTGTAGTTCACAAGGCCATGTTCAAAAGCAGCTTCAGTGCATTTCAGTCATGCTGTGGCCATCATCAGGTAGCAACAAGCCATTACTTCTGATGCAACTTGATGGGCTGCTCCCTGATGAAGGCCACAGCATAACTCAAATGCTCTGGAGCTGGTCTTGAATCGGATCATTTGAACTTGTAATGACGGCTTTTTTATTCTCGCTGTTATTTTTATTTATCATTCAAAGCAACAACGCCACACCAAAGAGCAGCTTGAACAAACGCCTCCACTCACGGAAACCCGATAAAAGCATCCACCACCCGCTTTTCTTTTGAACTCATACGATTCAGTGTTAAATGGTGTCATGGGCCTGATTCAACAACACATCTGTGTTTGGAGGTGCATGGGGGGATAGTTATGTCAGATCCTGTGTTTTGCTTAATGAAAGTAACCTTTCCAGCACTGGCTGGCACGCTGCTTGGGAGAACGGTGCAGGAAAAGGCTTTGGTCGAGGATAAGGCCAGTCATGAAAGGCTGGCCGTCTGGTGCTGAGAGATGGATCAAATCCTTGTGCCACCAGCAGGCTGCCTATCAAACAATGTTTCTTTTCAGTCAAAACGTCCTGCAGTTTCTTTAAGCTTTTCCTGGCTCCGCATCGCAGACACTGACACCGTAACCCAAACAGTCGCCACACTTGACACTTTTTAATCTTTTGATCATCGAACCAAATAAATTCATGTTCGCTGCTAGACTGCAGGGTGGAAAATAATAGGAAGTGGCCCAGAGGCACAGGTCACCACTCATACATGTGTATTGCTGTGCATGTGTTTATGCGTCTGAGTGTGCGCGTCCGTGGTTTGTAATTGTGTGTGTATTTCTCTTCCTCTGAGTGTTTGTGCATGTGTGTGTATGTGTGCGTTCCAGTGAAAGAACACCTCACAGAGCTCAGAGGGAGATTCATTACAGAACACTTGCTTGGGAAATCACCACAGCAGTTGTATAAACCCCAACAAAGACACTCTGCCATGAAAAATGAATATGGGCCGACAGTAGAATACATTTCAGTACTATCGCTGTCTAATGGCCCATAAACAACAAAACAAGTACTTAGCTCAGTGAGCTATTGCCCATACCAGCAAAACTCTAGTTTGAGACTAATGAAAGCAGTTTTATGCCTCTTCAAGCTTTATGGGCATGCAGGGTGGCGGGGCTTTAGAGAATAGGATAAAATAGAATAGAATAGAATAGAATAGAATAGAATAGAATAGAAGATGACATAACAGAATACAGGAGAATATAATACAAAATAGCTACTATACAAAACAGCAAGTACAGTGTTTACCTGGGTAGGATTATCAGCATATTTCTGGTTAAACTGAAGTCAGTGGCATAAAACACCAACTCAGTAATCTGATCAGTTAAATTCTGGATTATTTTGGATTTTTTGCCAAAAATCCTTTGATTTGGAAGTTGAATTAGCAATGTATAATGATCTATTTACTGTAACTGCATTATAATAGCAATCAATTGGCAATTGCCAATGTTTTGTGTTCTACAGATTACATTTAATCTGAGTGGTGTTATTAACATCAACTACAACCATTATTTTGTGAGTGAAGCAGCTGTCCTCTTTTTTTTAAAAATTGTATTCAGTGGTTTTGTCGTGGCAGTCTCATCCAACCAACGCACCTCGCATGTTGAACGCGGTGCATTTTCAGGCATTTCAAGTTGAACATGTCTCTTCTTTAGCCATGTCGCATCATATGTCAGCAGCATCTGGAGTGACATACATTTTTCCAGTGAATATTTGTCTGGTTTAACTACTAAATAGGCTGCTTGTGATCCGCAGCTTTCTTGCATCTATTTTTGTTTTCAACAATACAACTGTCGTTAGCTAGACATAGCAACAAGAATGATATCACACTCGGTGCGCTCTTGCTCTCCTCCAATACAAATTTTGTTTTTGTGACTTATGATTCAAATGTTGTAGGCCAAAATGTAAAAGTAGCTGTTACAGCGCCACCATCTGGCTGATCGGTGTCATTTTTGTCATGAGTAGTGGGAGGGCAGTGGGACTTCTGTACCAAGTTTGGGGCCTCTAGCTGTTGAAAAAAAAATAAATTATTATTATAAAAATAAAAGGATTTTCATTTAAAGATTGTGTGGAAGATGATCAAAATGCTTTACTGGAATCAATTCATTTTACATGTTTCATATGGACCACCAGTAGTAGTACTGATCAATTATACCTTAAATATACAATCAAATAGCAGAGTTCATCTTGTTAGAGTTGGATGACACTGACTGGTCAATATCCAGTTTTTAATAAAAGCCCAACACTGAACCAATACATCAGTCAAGGCCCTCTTATATGCAATCAGTTACTCACTGACCTTGGGTACATGAATTCCACTCTTTTGGCAGAGCTGATTTGTCTTTGCAGTGAGGTTGCTGCAGCCTGCGAGGGAGAAGCTGGCTAGTTTGTCTTTGGTGCAGAGGGAAGGTGAGCTGGTGCTCTGAGGAGCGAGGCTCATCCATCCAGGTGGCTGCTGACAGGGCCAGATAAGCATCTCACCCTGGGCAAAAATAACACAGCGTCCCATTGAGACCTGATAATTACATGGGCCCACTGCCACACTGGGCCTGATGTATGGCCCCAGATAGCCATCTCACACCCGCTAAGCTGCTGCACACACACACATGCACACACACACACACTAAAATTCACACACACTCAAACACTTGCACTAAACCTGTGGGTTGAATGAGCATGTACACACACACAAACACACACACACATATACCCAGTGAGATAGCACATCAGTACTATAATAGACTTGGAACTTGAATCTGCAGCCAACTTTAGCAGTAACAGATCGGTGAGGTGTGAGGTGTCATGCTCCTGCTAGCGCTAATGCAAAACGTGTAAAATAAAGTTTTTCAAGTGTTAAAACAACTGCTCCTGCAGAGGCCACAGGTAGACGGTGCTCTTTCAGCAAGAACCTTCAAAAGATAAGAAACATCACTGACACCTAGCGTGACGGGAAGATGTTAGGCTGCTATCTTTTCTTGTCACCAAACATGCCACCCGCTTTAGTTATACACTCAACAACTTGTTCCAGGCCCAACAAACATCCCCCATCAAACATTGCAAACATTAGATGAGGCCTATGGGAGTCCTGTAGAGGCCCAAACCTCTATTGATTGTTGTACTGCAGACTCAAATCGAAAATTCAAGGACAGGAATAGTTGGGAGTTCAGTTTTGTTCTCATTTAATGGATATGGATGTCTAAAAACAAATTTTTTAGTTCTGTAATATGTTTGGTGGGATAATGGTGCGCTTCATAATAGATGTATGAGGTATTTCTATTGCAGAGCTATGGGTAGCTACAGTGTAAACTGTTTTAAGCTGTGTTAAGTATAACAAAGCCGGTTTACCTGCAAAGCTAACACTAATCATTGCATTACGCTGGGATCACAGTTAATCTGTAAGTATTTCTGGTGGCTGTTCCTGTAAACGATGCAGAAAAGGATCCTGTGATTCCAATGTATTGAGATGAAACTGTTTAACTGATCATTTCAATTTGATAGCAGCTGTTTTGGCATCACGGACAAAATGCTTTCATCACATAAAAAAAAAAACACCTTGCAAAACATTGGTTTTAGTTCACACGTATATTACCAACGCCTTCAGCGCCTTCATCACAATGCAATGCACTCCAGATTAATTAATTTCCATAACAGAGTAACGCATTTACTGCATTAAGTGTTATCCTGTTAGCTGGATGTACAACTTGGTAGCCTCAGGGAAGCTAATATAAACTGCGAGTGTATTTTACATAATCCCCAGAGTGTGAAGTACAAGGCCAGGCTATTGTGCGTGCATGCAGGTGATCCATTATTCTCGAAAGTTGCCATCCTTCATCATGGGCTGACATGCTAACAGGGCCGGTAATATGGACCACTGTGTGTCCCACAGGACCAACAGCATCTGATATGCCCACCTGGGGGCAAGTTCATCTAGAGGAGGAGAGTTCACGGCATGTCTGGCATTGTGTGGCCGTCCCCTGGGCATAACCACCTATGATATATGGCCCTGTACTGTACTACTGTCTTATAGCTGGTCAGTTCCTGATGCAGGCTGCGGTAAGAACGGTGACTCAAAGATCACAGTCAGAAGCCACCAACTGTAGACAGGAGAATGAAATGAATGAATGAAAAAAATCTACTTGCACTAATTCACCTCAGCGGAATCCAGCTGATGTGCTGTTAGTAACCATTTCACACTGACAGGGTATCAGTGTACCATACATCTTTCATGCCATCAATACTGTAGGTGCAACTTTTTCCAACATTTTTTCTTTTAAGTAATAATCCACAACATTTTCATAAAAAAATAAATTCCATTTTGCTAATCTATATTGCAGATTGGTGTAAATGGGTATATTGATTAAATCTAGCCTTTACATGCTGTTTTAAAGCCTCAGGTAGGACTTTCCTGAGGAAAATCCTCTGGCATGCAGGAAGTAGTGCATTTAAGTTTAATTTAATTATTGCCAGGAGCAACGGTAGTTTGTTTCTAATAAATAGAAGACAAACTGGGAGTTTAACACTAGCAGCGTTAGCCACCATGACTATAGAAACTCAAACTTCATCAATAGAAAATCAAAGGAAAATGATGACGCAGTAGTAGTGGGCACACTGCTGGACTGACAAATGATAAACACCAAAGTAATGACCACTTAGCAGGCGAAATAAAGTACAAGGATCTCAGAGATTGCCACTTTAACCATCATATCGTCATTATGTTGTAACATTCATTATTACCACAATATAATGTTATTCTCGCATCAAACTGGCAGCTTGCAGTGGAGCTGTACGTGATGAAAAGTCTAAAGACGCCCCTGTGAGTTGAGTTATTGCCAGGCAGCGTGTCAGACAGCCTCGTGTAGCCTGCGGTTGACGGTGTCAGGCTGAGTGAACATGTGCAGCAATAGAAGAGGGTCATCAAAGCCTCCCAGCCACAGGTAGGGACTTCATTAATCTCAGCTGCTCTGACAGGACCATTGTACCCTCATAAATAGTCCGAGCCCGTACCTGATACTCCACAGTGATGGGTGGGGAGATGGTACAGGGATGTACAATACGGGGGTTGTATGTGTGTACACTTGTAGGTGATATCAATCTATGTATCCGTGTTTTGCGTGCACGCAGAGAAAGTCATATCCCCCCAGCTCTCTTACACACCAAATCCCCTTTGCAATTTGCAACCCAGTGCCGTTCACGAAAGAGGAGAAGGATGAGATAACTGTGATTGAACCTGATCTCAGCAACTCTGGTTTCCCAGCACATGTTCTTCAGCTCATTCCACTGGGAACATGGGGGAGAAAAAAAGGTCTGTGTGTGCAGAAAATAACACAGATGTATGTAGTACTGACACTGAGATTATGACTGCATATCCTTCTGAACCGCCGACTCCTACACGGTGTGAAATAGCTATTAAGTTCATCTCAGGGGGATTCTGCTGGGGTGAATTAGCGCGAGTGGAATTTATCGATTTTACCACTCAGCTTGTACTCAGTAGCTACGGCTCTGATTTGAAACTTTGAGTCATGTATTGACTCCCTAAAGCAAAGCAAAGTCTGCACTTTTCTCTTGTGCTGCAGTACCCTGCAGTCTAATGTCAGCACAGTTGAAAGCATTGATTCTTTAAAGTCTGTACTTAAAAGTGCACCTGTTCAGACAAGCTTTTTATTTTATCACGCTTTTATTCCTCCGTACTCGTTTGGCTATTGAATTTGTTGGGTTATTTTTTCAGCATAGATGTTTTCATTGCTTTGAGTCTACAAGACATTGCTGTACTTAATGGGTGAAACGGACAAGCGTGGAATTTAATGACTTCGTTCGGTCTCCACGCTCTCTACTCCCAAGTTTATCTCCTTTCCAATCATAGGAAGAGCTCTGTTCCCAAATGAGATATACTCCATTTGAAAAAGTGACATGTTGTCTCATAAAATGATTCAGCTGTTCTCACCTCTCCTTAGTTACTGTTGCTATGTCTGACCAACCTTCAAGGCGGATGCTACTGCAAATGCTACTGTCTGCTTCAGCGATTCCTCAACATCGCCTTTTCACCATCTTATGTTCTTGTCAAGTGTCAAACCTCTGCAACAAAAGCCATATCAAAGATTCTCTCTGAGCAACAAAGTCAGAGAAAGTACAGTAGTGTCTAAGGGACAGATCTATGGATCACTACATCAATCACTATTTTACAAATGGTCAGTTAAGACAAATTGTTGTGATTTTGCAAGCTACATGATGTAACTTTTTGCCTCAAGTCAGTGAAGTGTATTGTTAGTCCTGCCGTCACTATTATTTTATATCTAGTGCTAGGTAATCTATCTGCATCTGAAATTGTAACCAGAGCATGTGTGGTGGTTCAGTATTTATTAAAAACATGACATATTTCAGGTTCAAATGGTTGCTGGTAACTGGGGTCCTTGTCAGACAAAATGATAACAGAGCAGACTGTCTATATTTTATTTAGAGGTATTTTTCCCTACAGTGCACATACTGCATTACGCTGAAATCTTCAGATAAAAATGGCAGCTTCTGATTTTAACATTTGGGGTTTACAGCTCCCACTGAAGTCGCTGGCTGCTGCTACTATTGCATTTCCTGCTGCTATCGTCTTGCAGTTTAACAGACTGTAACAGCCTTTTCTCCACTAAATGTCCTTCTCCTGCTGTGCCCTCTCCCTCCTCTCAGCATCCCGTTCCTGGCCGATACACCCCAGCACATGGCTCTCAGCAGGGGAGGACATCCAGACCACTGACCTGTGAACCTGTCAAACCAACTCCCCATCCAAGCCCTCTGCACTGGGTACACTGGAGAGGAGCCCCCCCCACCCCCAACCAGCAACCAGGAGCCGAATGTAGCAATGTAGCATATAGCTGACAGTACGTACGTGCATGTGGGTCAGAGCTGCTTTCAGCCCCAAGCAAAAGGAGGAAACGCTCCTGTTGAGGTAGAATTTATCTTGCTCACACCAGCCTTGACCTGGCTCTTGCTTAAACTTGACCCGCTCTGCTCCTGACCTTAACAAAATGTTAATTAGACCAATATAAAAGTTTGCAGATCTAGTAGACTGATATTAGACTTTTACTACAAATTGGATATCAGTGAGCCAATATAATGGGAATTTTCTCCCATTTATTACTCTACAGGGGCATCATTCTGTAATACTTGGAATGAAATCTGCTTCACCTTGCCATAAGGAGCTTCTAACCCACTTGCTAACACTGCCTGCTTGTAGCTGTTTTGAAATCATGAAAATGATCGAATTTAACGATGCTGCGTGTTAATACACAACTTAAAACACTATCAGTATCACCCTTGAAAACTGCATATTAACCTTAATATCAACTTTAACCAATCCTTCTTGCCGAAACCTAGACTTTTCTACACACAGATGAAGTCCTTGTCGGATTTTTCACAGCAGAGGCCAGAGCCCCAGTGAGGAGAGGGGCCGACCTCGATGGAGACCTCTGCGGGTTGGAGAGGCAGGCCGGAGAGAGCCAGGCTAGGCCGTGAACCTCTACCCCGCCCCACCCTAATCACTCACCCACGCCAAGCCCAGGAGCTGTGTGTCAGGAGCTGTTGATGAACTTGTTTTCCAGACGGCTGCGCTACCTTGGCCTACGGTTCAGAGTGGGGGGAATGCGCCCAGTGGGACCTGAAACCGAACCACCTGCTGCACTCGCCCACTCCGCTCCCTGACTCCCAGCCTTCTCCGTTTACCAAACACCAGTTTCTAGGAACACTCAGCCACCGCTATTTGCCATTTGGCACGGTAAGGGGTGGTGTTTTAGGGAGGGTGGTAGTGTCTGTATTTGTATTTGTGCAATATGTATGTGTGTGTCTGTGTGTGTGTGTGTGCATGTGTGATCGTCCATCTGTCCATCCAGAACAGGGGCTGTATGAGTATAAATGTGTTTGTGAGTGTGTCGTGAGGGGTGAAGAGACAAGCAGCTGAGGTCTAATGAGCTATAATGAGGGCTAATAGTGGAAAAGCCATCTAGAAGCCATGACCTTGGCATTATGACTGATGCCCACAACCATAACACATCTAAAAACAGCCTGGGAAACAAGCTAAAACACGCTGTCATCTCACATGGTGGCAAGTCACAGTCTATATTTCAAAGGCATTGAATTACCACGGAATTAGCTGTGATTACTGATTTTTGCAGTACGTCCACATGAGGTGTGGACTTGTGATTCGTTTTGATGAGAATACCATTTAGCTTAGACCACTTATGAGAATAACAAAGAGAGCTGTGCATGTTAATCATGTCATTTTGACACAGGAAAAGGGTTCTTGCTCATAACATCTGTAACGCCATTTGGTGGATGCTTTTATTCAAAGCTCTTTACATTACATTGACTGCATTCAGAGAGTGAGGATGTCTTAGTGAGAACTGAACCCTCAACCCAACCGCTGACACCGCCAGCTTCATGTTCTACCCCTTTGACACACATGGCAACAGATATGGCATGCCTTATGTAGTAGATTATTTAATACCTACTTAAAACAGTGACATAATTCAAAAATAACCTAACTCATTAATGTAATCTGATTACTTTTAGTCACTTGTGTTAATTTACCCCCTGCTTCCAGGGAACATGCAATTAATTAACACCATTTTAACTCGGTAATTTAAATAGTACTTTTATCAACTTGTACGACCCACATTAACCATTATTTAAAAATATGAAAAACTGTAAGTAAGGGTGCGAACACATTTAGCTTTTGTTATTTTTTAAGAGAAAAAGCGCTGCCGAGAATACTTTTTGTGCTGGTGGGTCATGTGACATAGCCTTTTTTATCCTTGGCTCAGCTGATTTTAGTTTTCTACGCTGTTTACATTTGCTGTTAACATTATTAAACTTGGAAGTGCGTGATAATAAAGTGGCCGACGTCATAGCAGTTTTTGAGGGAAAAGTTAAGCTGTCTTTACCTTCTAAAAGTGCCACATCTAACACTTTGTAAGCAGCAGTTGCTTCCAATAGGATTCCATGTAAAAAAGGCAGTAGCAGTTGAGGGGAAAAAAAATAAAATAAAAACTCTGTGTTCACACCCTAATCCAACAAATCATTGCTTACTTTTACAATCTACAATCTGATCTGCATGGGGTTTACCTTGTAATTTGTGCTGTCAAATCACTCTAAGGTCATGACTATTGCTGTCTGTTATTCCTACCCACAGTGAAATTATTTGGCATTTTGCATACTGATCTCTCTTTTTAAGAGAGTCGGCTGTCTCTCGAGTCTGTCAGTCGAGGGACAGGGCAGTGACGGGGTGAGAGGTGAGCTAAAAGGCCACCCATATGGACTGCAGCTGATTTTCCAAAGTACATCACACACACATTCATGCACACAAGCACACCCTCTTTCACTCCATAGTCTACACAAGGCTGAGGCTGACAAGGTGATGCCTTTTATAGGGCAGCCAACACAAGCAATTCACAGGCCATAACTCCTTGTCTCAACGGTTTTTGTTTGGCCATAAATTACACGGCTCGAGCACCCAAGGGATCTTATTCATTTAGCCAGGAGTACAGCAGAGACACAGCCCTGTGTGAGCTGTCTGTGTGAGAGGGTATCTGCGTGTGGGAAAGCTGTATATTGCTTTATTAATACACTTTATGTGTGTATATGTGCTACTAGTGGATCTCTCCATAAGGATGATGCATTGAGCCAATATTGGCCTTTTTTGTTTGATTACATATTTGTCTACTTGATCAGTACTACACTAGCTGTCTATGGGAGCCCTGAACCTACAGCATTTTGATTAGATTGCACACAAGTATGCGTCAATATTTCACTCTTCTTATTTTCGTCCGGAGTTTCTGTGGAGATTTTTAATATTCCATGATGTAAATGTTGTTTCAGGGGCTTTTCAACCCTAACAAAAAAGGTGAAACTGGAAAACCAAATATCCTTTTAGATTTTCTGTCAGAAAACAGGCAAATTTAATTAAATTTAATATCATCTTCAATCCAAACATAGTAGTATTGTATCGACCATCAAAGGCCCATATCGTTTAGCCCCACCGTCCGTCTATGACTAGCGTCCCATAAGTCAGTGAGTCTCTCTTTGTGTATGTTGTGAATGACTAGGCAGTCTCAGTGTGCTGTGACCGGCTGGCTAGTAAAGACAAGGTTGGCCAGTGCAGGTTGAACACTGTTGGAAGGTAAACAGAGGAGTTGCAGGTTTAGCTGCGCACTGGGACTTATTAAAGGCTGGGAAGGTGTGTCAGTCATAGCTGTGGACCCTTCACAGTCCACATCAAACTCTCACACAGACATAAAGGCTCTGTGTGTGTGTGTGTGTGTGTGTGTGTGTGTGCGACTATGCCTCCCTGCTGTTCAATAACTCTGTCAGGGCCATTCATGCCTCCAACATTCGCTTCAGTTCAGTCAGTGCTGGACAGGTCTGCTGAGCACCGGGAGCTCCCCCTGCTTCAGGCCAAATAGACTCCTCCACTAAATGAAGTTTGACTGGCAGGTGGATGTGTCTGGCCGTCTCCACTGTGATCAAACGAGAGAACCTGGTTGGTGCATCATCTTTAGCATCAAACGTCTCTTTGCAACAGATCAGTCAATCAGTCTAACATGAGGAATGTGGCTTGAGGACAGAAGCATTTTCACTTCCTCCTCCTGTGAAAACGCCTTCCAGGGTGGAAGCCTAAAGGTTAGAGAAGAGAGCTTGTTACTGGGAGGTGGCCGGTTCAAATCCATGACCTGCTCTGGCTGGAGAAAGTGAGTGAGAAGAGGTTTCCCCTATCTCAACAACCATGAAGGGAGGTGCTGTTTGACAATAACCCCAATACCCAAGTAGAGTTGCTCAGTGGCCAAATACAGAGGACAGTGGCTGCACAGGACACCTCCCAGGAATGTGTATAACTGTGTGAGTTAAACCTGAAATAGCACATGTGCTCAAGGCAAGATTCCCTGAATAAACAAAGGTTCAAAAAAGCGTCCTCCACAGACTTCTCAGAGTTGATTTGCTGGGGCTTGGCATGGTTTAGCACTGGTGAAACTTACTGGACCTAAGTCCTTCAGTGTTGAGGCAACACTAAACTGATGTAGTACTATTTTAGCCCAGCCTACTGAGTTCTGTTTCAATCAAAATTTGAACTCTAAAAAAATCCAATAGGAAAAATTGACATTGTATTTCATTGCTGGAGCAATCCCAATCCTAACACCAATGTTAATTAATTAACCAATTAGAATTCATTTCGCACCAGGGCAGGATCAAATGTTAAATTTGACCGGAGAGGTGGTATAATTAACACTTCAATTATTACTGTATGCACTGATATCAAGTTGTATGGACTGAAGGTACAACACTCAAGTACATACATATTTATAGCTGGATTTCAGAAGGCTCTAACTTTTTATTTTCTCAGACGTCATACAGTACATAAAAAGCTGACAAAGGCTGATGATGTGAGTGCATGGTATGTGCCTTTGCCCACTGAACTGCCAAAATGCTCAGAGTGAAGCATCCTTGGCTACGGACCAGTCACAGGTTTCTCACCCAAAGTGTTTTACCAGTCCAAGCGATAGATTAGTCTCTTACACTCCATATAAAATGACGTACAGCCCTGTGCTTTCTCAGAACGCTGCCTTAAGGGGAAATCTCAGAGGCCCCTTAAACATTTCTCCCTGGTTGTGTAACACTGACTATGTGTTCGGCCCATAACAAAAGATGCCTTGGGCTTAATGTTTTGGAAAAGGGGAGAAAAAATCTTTATGGAGTTGACCCTTGGTACCCTGCGATGAAGGCCATTGGTAATTAATACTCCTGTCCCACAGTCTTTTTTTTTCTGGCAGTATCTGTGGACGCCCGAGCTCTGGTCCTGGTTCTGAATCCTGTTGTAGACGCAGGAAGTCGGAATGACAGGGGCCTCAGCGGTGCATGATTGGCCCCCACTGGGCTGCTGATTAATGGCCATGGGAACAGAAAGAGCAGGGGCGGAGCCTAATGGGGCCATACTGTGGTCCTGTCCTAACAGGGTCTCTCCAGGGCAGACACCAGAATCTGTGGGCCTGGTCTCACAGTGTTCAGTCACTTCTCTGGGCTTGGTTTTAAAGACAGATAGTGACTGAGATCCATAAGACTGTGTTCGTTCTCTCAGGGACATGCTGTGTTTGATCTCCGAGCTTTGATCTGCAAGAGATTCTTCAGTGTCATCCTTCTGATGTACCAAAGAAAAAACACAGAAATCCTTGAGATCCTCAGATGTGACGAGGAACCTTAAAAAAATCCAAGTTCAATATATCCCCTTACAATGAGACAGAACTGTGACTCAAACCAGTGACTGGCAGTCTCAAAGTGCTTACAGCAATGTGTACTTTTTCTTCTGTGCTCTTACACACTCCTGAGATTCACACTGCAAAGTGTTCCATCAGAATAAAAAATAATAATTCTGCAGAGCTCAGTTGTTTACTCTTTTTTCTTTGTGGGATCTATAATCTATGTTCTATGCTACACTCTGCTCGAATTAAGCAATCAGATGTTTGTTTAATCACTAGGAAATGGGTTGTTGCTCAAGAACATAACTCGTGATCCGCGTAAAGTGACAAATCACTGAAAACAACTGCGACTGTGTTCACCAGCAGGAAGGCAAGCAAGTCCCAGGAAGATGACAAACTGAAATGCTCAAAAAGAAACTGCAGACAAAGGTAACCTCTTTTCTAGGCATGAAAATCTCCTTAAAAACTGAAAAGTATGCAAATATGACAGCAGAAATCCCAAATGCATCTGCTAGTTAAAAACATCTGACTGTCTGACAGAAGAGTTTTTCAACAAGTTTTCCATAGCACAAGGATTGCACTGTAATCATACAGGATCTTCTACGGTTGTGGTACACAATCAGTCCCATGCTTTGCCCATACTGGAACTTATTGTTGTTATGGTCCTGCATCAGTGCCCTTATTTTCCACTGAAATACTTGCAGGTGAAAATATTTGCTACCAAAAGGCTCTGGCATACTTAAGGAAAAAAATCCTCAAGTTTTTTATTTTTCTCCATTTTTGGCGCTAAGAGGTCACTGCCATGGTATTTTTGTACTGCACTTCCAAGATCACTTGTCTATCAAATACTGCATCCAGTACTGTGACGTCTATTTGCTCAGATTTTCTGTTGTTGAGGCTTGAGTTTCTGTAGATGGCGTTCTTTTTTTTTGGGTCTCTTCAGCCTCGATGGCTACTACTGCTCATGTTAACCACCCACTTCTTCTTTAGTTTATTCCAATCCGCTGCTGCTACCACAAAATGCATCACTTCCTGTGTGCCAGAGGATTTTTCCCAGGAAACACCTTGACACCAACTGTTTACAACAGCAAATGTAAAAAAAACTTTAATGAATTATTGGTTGAATATTGCTTTATATCAATCATCGGTAGTGAGTAGCAAAATGGAATTTGTTTATATTCGAATGTCACAGATTATTATTTTAACCAAACCAAACTGTGCACAAAAACACAGTGGAAAAACATACCATACTGTGGCAGTATGAGTGTGGCACGGTACACTGGAAAAACCATATCGGAGAAATCCAGAACCAGGCCATGGGAGGCTGGTATCCGTCTGCTCCTCTGGCCATTCACAACAATACGCTCCAATAGGAAGACTGCAATAATATTAGTGGGAGCTTTTTAGAAAGACCCAGACAGCCCCAAAATAATAGAGGAGCTCTAAACCATAGTCACACCAATCCCTGTCTCTCTAACCAACAATTACAAACCAAAATATGATGGAGGGGTTTTCATGAAAGAACACATTTCCCTATGTGTGAGACACCATTAAGATAACTTAGATTGATGTGAAAATGTACATTTGAATTCTTCTCAGATGAGACATTGTCCACATTGTCCAGTAATAATTCTGTTATTTTTGGATGAGTCATCATGAGATCATTGTGGTGCACTGCTGCACTATGCAGTCATCAACAAGGCTTACAATGAAAGTGTTAGGATTCAACAAAAGCACAGTTAAAAGGGTTTCATTCTAAAAAAAACAATATCTCCCATTTGAAAATGTAGTATCTACTCTGACAAAATTCTCATTGGCATGAAACTAAAAATAAATATTGAATGACAAAAACATCATTAGCTCTGAATAAAAGATATCAGATAACTTTTTTCTAGATATATGGTGCTGTATATATTGTTCTAGAATGAACTGATCCTAGGACACCCTACGCCCAAGATAAGGGTGGTTTGGCAGGTAGAGAGACAGAAGAAATCCCCATCCCACCTCCCCAATTACCTGTCCATCCTCACCTCTGCCATCCCTTGTATCAAGACTCCATTGATATTTTGACCATGAATCAGACCTTCAGTGCCTCACCATCTAAATGACTTCCTCAGGTCAAGGGTCAATGTCCCATCACTCACTAGGCCCCGGTTGATGAGTCGGGTCAGGGTCCCTGTATGGCTGTGATATGAGATTTTCCTTTTTTCAATACATTCTGTTATATGAGTAGTATTCACATTCATATCAATACTGATATATCTGAATTCTTCTCAGCTCCTTAAAGTACCGCTGTGTCTCGCTAATATTATCACATTATCACTTTCTTCTTATTGAAGAATCTCTGTGTTAGATTTTTTTTTTAAATCCAGCAAATAATCTTATCAACACCACATTTCCTTTCAAAGGATCATTATGTCTGATTTGAAAGCAACAAGCTGGACCGTCAATGTTATCTGTTTTGCACAGCGCCTCAAAAACTTTCTCACAATTTGAGTCCATGGTTTTATTTTCCAGAAGTGACTCAGCATCCATTTCTGTGGCACATACGTCTTCTTGGCTGCTTAAAGTTCATTTTTCTCAGATGAATAACTTTTCATGTCAGCTGCAGCCCGCTGGCTGCACTGTGGCTGTGTTTGTATGCAATTTAAAAGGCTGTTGATGACATATTTGTGTCAGGAAGTTACATTGGTCATCGAATGCTATTCAAAAACACAAAAGCAATACATAAGGCAATATTTACATCAACAGTAACATTTAAGGCTACAACAATGAACCCCGGTGCTGCAGCATGTGTCAACAAACCAATGGTACAACAAGACCAAATCCCAAGTTAATTTACCCCCATAGAATCTGGTATGGGTCAATGGGGTGGGAAGAAAGAACTGCCGATTGTGTTTTGTTTTTGCCTCCAGCTTCACAAACAGTGGCACTAACAAAGTATCCTTTCTGTGCCATTTCCTTCCACTCTGATTGGACTAATTGGGACCTGTTGACAGCGAATCCCATCCGTGCAGGAACTGGCCAATCAGCTCTTGGCATCTGTCATCCCTGGCACACAGGGCTTCCACTCCCTTAGAAAGGCCTTTGTCTCTGTGACCTCAATGACCTCTGGCATTTTAATATGGAAACCCCGATTAAGTCGCCCAAAACAGGACATGAAACATTTTGGTGCACAGAACTTGGTAGAAAGGATTAAGCTTGCACCCATCATAATATAAACATCTTTAAAACATCTCTCATGGGAAATGGGAGGAGGAAAAACAGTGGACTTTTTAAAAGAACAATGAAAAAATTCTTCATGGAATTTAAATTAGCTTTCAATCATACGTTTTGATGTATGCTTTGATGAGGGTCTCATGAAATCAAAAGTTTCACAAGGGATAAGAGGAATGTGCTCAAGTGAAATCTCAACCAATATAAAGACAAAAGTATAAGTAAATACTACCTTAAAGGGCCACAGGGCCAGAGTCATGAATATTCTTCTTTATTAATTTACAAAAATTTCCCACTAACGTTCACCACACATTTCTGCTACATGCCTTCTTCAGCGGCGTGCCCACACACCACTATTTATAGTGATTTTCAGCAAAACCAAAGGTTTCACCGTATAAATGGCAAAGACGAACGTCTGCTCAAAAGGGCGACTCAATAAAAGCAATCAAGATGTGAAAATTAATACATCCAGTACTAGGTATTTTTCTCTCCTTTGAACATTTGCAAAGTGACAAGATGTGCTTGCACCTTTGGATCCACTAATTAAACTGGGACAAACTACAGGAGGAAGAGTGGGGT